>ML793736.1:334443-354695 GCA_009831015.1 Picea engelmannii
TAATTTTAAAATTTTAGTTTAAGATTTTTAAAACATATATATATTTTTTTTTCTTTTATTTTAATTTTAAAATTTTAGTTTAAGATGTTTTGAAGATTTTTTATTTAACATTTTTGGGGTTTTTTTTTTTTAATAAATTACTTTTTAAAGATTTTTTTAATGATTTAGTATTTATTTTCTTTTAATTGTTTTTAAAGGGGTTTTTAATGATTATATATGTGTGGGGGTAAAATTTTAAATTATTAGTTTTGGAGGAAAATTTTAAATTTCTTTTTTTTTTCACCTTGTTTTTTATTTTATTTTAATTGAATTTTGAATATATTTTTTAAAATGTGTATTTTTTTATTTAAAAAAAACATTATTTGTCAAGATTTTGTTCTTTTTGTTTATTTATTTTTTAATGTAAATTAAAAAAAAAATGATCATTTGGGGTCCAATTTTGGGTTGTTAAAAGTGACCATTTGGGGTCCAATTTTGGATTGTTTATTTAAGTAGGTATTTGTTGTCAATGTCACAATTTCAATTAGGAAAAAATATTTTGTTTTAAGTAGCATCATTGTTTGATTTAGGTGTTGATCTTAAGGTTTTTCTAAGCTACTGTCTAAGTTTCAAAGGCCATGTTTAAAAAATGTTATAATTTTGACACCGTTTAAAAAATGTTATAATTTTGACACCGTTTAAAAAATGGCGCTACACACCACTTTTTTATTTGAGAATTGATTTTCATATTTTTTATGCAAAAATATGAAGTTTAACAGTTAAAATTATCATTTTGAAGTCACGGTTCACGTTAAGTTGATAACTTTGTTTCAAGTTAAATGCAATTTTTTTCAATTGTTATTCATTAACTAAAATGAATGACTCTATTTAAGATTAGCTTCAAATTTTCTTATTTGTAGTTTCAATTCCTAAACAAAGATTCAAGTCAACACTACCATTCTATTGTTCCATCAATAAAACATATTCATTCTACATGTTTAAATTGTCCAACCCAATACTACATTAATAAAATAGTTTACATTCAAAACAATATGCAATCTTTCTTGCACTATGGACAACTGTAAGTTACACACTACACAAGCATTATATATGGCAACAATGTTTCCTCAAGATATATCATGTATCGATCTAAGGCACTTTAATTATAATTGTCAAAACAACGATGCACTTTAATTATAATTGTCAAAACAACGATGCACTTTGTGTTTCTTTAATGTGCAAACACGACATTGTAGTCAACTATTCCTATATATATATATATAAAAGCAATGTTACTCTTCATCACTATCCTATAATCCATGATGCAAATGTGTATATCCATGTTTTTGGGAGTTGGGTGTAGGTAATTAATCCATGTGTTTGGGAGTTGGGTGTAGGTAATTAATAGAGTGTATGGTTGTAAGTGCATTCACATAGGGTCTAAACAGAGCATTCAATTCCAATCAAGTTGTAGTTGGTGCTCCACATAACACATAAGCAATAGATCAAAATAAACAATTAAGCAATTGGAATTAGTGTTGTAGCTTCTCAAGAAATGATTCAATTAGAGTTGAAATTGGGATGTGGGTGCAACCAACGATTCAACATATTAATGAAAGTGATATTACTAGTGATCTTAATCCAAATGCCGAGCAAAGGGAATTGGTTTTTTGCATGGGATTTACAATTTTATTTCACACGAGAATGCACTAAACTAAAACAAGCAACCAACAACCCAATCACACACAATCATTCAATCATGATCAATAGAGAGATTACTCTAGAAATTTCCAAATGGGAAAACTAGCAAATATGGCTTTAGTTTATACTTGAGAAATATTACAAAGTAAAGCTATACACTCTCAATTAGAGATTTTTTGGATTCTCAATGGCAATATGTTTGTAAATTGTTTTGGCTCATAGACAATCTTTACTCCTCATGGATAGGCTCAAAAATCTCTTCCTCTTGCAATATATGACAATATTTCTTCATTCCAAGTCCTCCATCGTTATGTTATTGTCCCATTCTTCTCAAAATTCTAGTTTTTTCCACTTGGGTTGTTGTCTCATCCTTCAAGGCATTCTCTATTATAATGTTTCCTTTGAATGCCAACTACCAAGTGATTCATTTCATCATCATGTGGTCAAAATGAAATATTTGGCCTTTGGTCTTCAAGTTGATTGCTAATGGACCATTGACTTTAAACTTTGCCAAGAATTCTCATTTAACAAGTTTGGAGGAGGGGTCATATTGACTCAACCCTCTAGCTTATGCCCCACTAATCCCTAACTAACTAGACATTAACTTCTATGTAAAGAACCTAACCCCTTCTAATGCACAAACATAACCCACTGTTGTGAGTGGGAAATCCCTCTATGGACTAGCACTTAAGGTTTTGTTATGCATGCAGAAAAGACCTAAATATTCCTACTTTCTATCGTCGTCCCAGACCTAATCCCCATTATTCTTAAGCAAATACATAGTTAAGAAGATCAAGTGAGCATACCTTATTTCGGGCGTTTGATATCGATCCTTTTTCACGCTTGGTCTCTCTTTGACTGCATCTCTCCTCCCAAGGCTGACCTACATTCATACAAGACAAACAAAGAACTCCACATGCATTTGATATATAGATTAATGGGTTAGAGATTCAAATAACATGTATGCAATAAACCATGAGCACCTCATATGGTGGGACGAGAAAAGTATTTCTTTATTATTAACTTCAACAAATCAACTTACAATCATGAAGCCAGCCACTGCTCCACGAACCTAGTCCTAGGCTCCTCTTCAAATGTCCTCCAACTTATTTGCTCTATGTTTCTCTTTGCACAAGGATGGCTAAAGGGTTGGGATAAAGGGAATGTGAAATCAAGTATAGTTTCTTTACTATGATTCTCCTCTTCCAAATGGGACCCCTAACCCTTATTTTATAGGCTAGAAGAAGCTAGGTATTTGGTTGAACCCTCGGCCATGCATGGTCGGAAGGTTTAGTTAACTCACCCAAAGTTGTGTGTTCCGTCAGCAACTTTCCTTTTTTCGTGCTTTTGTAGGTACATGTGGGCTGTTTTGGGTCAGCGAGTGTGTACACATGTGTAATAATGGAGTAGGGCACGTGGGCCTTTATAAAAGGTGTTTTTAAGAAGAGTTGTTCAGTAATGTTTTGGCAAAGAAGGAATCTGAGATGGCCTAATGCTAGGTAAGCATGTCTGGTGCAAATTGGGGTTATGACAGATGCCCCCTAATGTGTGAGGTCAGAAGAGCATCTGATGGCCGAAATACATTAACAATCTTCACCAATGTGCTGAACAAGTGAGCCCAGGGACCAGAAATTGGGAGGTGTCATCTACAAAAATAACAATTGTCTCACCGAGGTGGGCATACCCATGCTCGGGATAAAATCATGGCTACCAATCAAATACATTGTAGATCCATGTCATATAACTATATAAAGTGTAGCCGCAAACAATACACAGCGAAGCTACATCTTGAAATCAAAAATATATATGTGTAGAGTATCCATCTTCTTAGAAGTTGCTAAGGCCTGATGGTTGGATATGAGGTCTTCAGAGCTCGAGCAACAACTTCAAAATCTTCAAAAATCGGGTAGGAGTGTAATATGGGTGTACGACTTCACTACCTAGAGGTCTTTGATGACTCGTCGGTCATGGACTAGAGAATCTTGATGATCAAACTGAAGACTTCATTGATTTCGAACAAAGACTTGATTGGATGTTCAAGATGGTCGGGTATGAGAGAAAGAGACAAACTGCAGAGGGGTCGACTCGGGCTTGGTAAAAAACTTCCCTTGGACAATAGCACAACAAATGATGAGACTCGGGCAGCATGGCATTAACATAATTTTATGAGGCAGGAGGCAACACAAACTCTCCATATGTTTGGAAGAATAACCAAATGGAGGAGAACACAACTCTATGTAGCGAGAACAGTTTCCTAAGGTCTTATTAAATCCCATAGTTTGATGAACAAACAGACAGATGTGCTTTATCCAAGGGCGACTCATTATGATGCCAATAAAGAAAATACTTTTCCCTTCCTCTTTTTGGGGTATATTTGATTTTTTTTTGTCTTCTTCAATAATTTTGGAAAAATAATAAAACAATGTTGCATTACAAAGGAGGAACGAGTGTTGCAAACATACAAGTTCAAGGCACGGGGAAAAGACTGATGTTCAGAGTAAGGACACTCGGGAAAAAATCCTCTAGGGGGCAAAGGTGTCAAGACGTAGAGGCAAAGTGCTACAAGGATTGCGTATAAGGCATGCTTCAGATGGTTCAGTTGAGAGCAACATGGAGCCGACATTAGGCCAAATACGTGGGTATGCAAATGTGATTAATAAAACACACAATGGTAACGTCCTTTGATGTGAATTTAACAAGCCCAGAGAAGGTAAGCTCGGGGGTTTTTCATATTTAGAGAATCTGAAAAAATGTAAAAGGATACTCCACTAGGGTACCTTTTTCGAAGGTAGTCTAGTCGGTTCGAAAAAGGGGTAAAGTAGCACCGACAAGACGTCTTTTCAAAACCATTTTAACGAGTGTGATAAAGACAAGATCACTCAACCATTTTTACATTTTTAAGGAGTCTGAAAAAAGATTAACTATTGACTCTGTCAGGAATGTTCTTCTGACCATTTTAACGAGTGTGAAAGAATAAGGTCACTCGACGATCTTTTCAATTTTAGGGAATCTGAAAAGAGCTTAACTATGGACTCCATGGGGGTTCCTTTTTCATAAATTTAGTCCCTCAGGGCCGAAAAAGGGTTAAAATGATACCTGGGGGTACTCTTTTAGAGAACTGAAGTTCCTTAGAGTATACCTTTGTTCGTACAGTTGACTGTCCGGACCGAAAAAGGGGTAAACTACCATCGGACAGACATGACTTCAAATTTTAGTTTAACGAGCATGAAAGGCCACAAGATCGCTCGACAATCTTTTCATGTTTAGAGGGTATAAAAAGGGCTTAAAAGGAGACCCGTTACGTCTTTTGGGAGTCCTGAGGGTGAGTTCAAGAGTGAAAATGAATCATACAAATGAGGCTCAAACTCGTAATCAGGAAAAAAAACAAGGACTCCTGAGCCTACAGTGATTAGAGATGGCATGGACACCATAATGCAACCAAGATCTACCTAGGGCATCCATGTTTCGGTAAGTTCTAACACCAAATTGCGACACTTCTAAAGTAGCAATGATGGTTCCGTGTCGCAACCTGATGGGGCCGATCGTATGGAAAAGGGATAAAGACAACGAGATACAAAAGTTAGGGTAGAAACCTAACCTACATGCTCAAGTTGATCATCTGAGATTTTTCCACAGACCGTCAAAAGTTACCCAAAACTCCAAAAAAAAAAAAATTGTCCTGATACTCGATCATACCCTTCCAATGTAACTCCTGAATCACTCTAAATGATTTTTGGTTTAAATAAAATGATAAGAGGGGGGGGGGAAGTGACGAAAACAGACCAAAAAGTCTATAAATAGAAGCTGGCAGCTCATTATCACCATTGTTGATTTTGAAATTGACTCTGGAGCAAAAAAACCCCTTTGATAAAAGTGGTGATTCTGGGAGCTACAGTGGACGAAACGACCATTTGTTTGGACCAAATAAGTATAAAATCTCTCCTCTTGCAATTTAAATCTTTATTTATGCTTTGGGTTTCAAGTTTTGAGGGGGCGTCAACCTTCAAAAGGTCAGCCCTAGTTCCACGCGAGTTGTCTTATGACAGGTCGCGTGTACATTCGAGCAGAGTAAAAACTGCACACATGTACATGTGATTGTCATCATTACAACACGCGTGAACCCTCTTATTGAATGAAAAATTAAAAAAAAAAAACAAGGGTTAACCCTCCTGAACTTGGTTTTTTGCAGGATCTATGTTCACTGGAGAGAAAGAGAGCACGAGGAGATTAGTGAGTTGGTCGGGGAAGACCCCAATGTTGTGGCTGCCTTAATGCAATGTGGGCTGCTCAAGTTCCTCTTATGTCCTTTTATGCGGGCACAACCTAGGCTATTGAATGCCTTGGTTGATTATTGGCATCCTAATGCAGAGGCCTTTATGTTAGAGGGGCAGTCACTGGTGCCCACGATAAAGGAAATATATTTTTTGACTGGCCTCTCCAGGAGAGGGGAACCAGTCAACTTTCAGACATTTCCTTCGGGGCCTCATAACATATCGAAATTGATAGGACTTTATTGTGAGGCTGGTACATACCGATCGAGCTCACAGGTTCCCATAAGCAAGATCATTGACTTATCGCTACAGGAAATTGTGTTTCTTATTGGGTGGATGACTGGTTTTGTGTCTCTACATCAGGCATCCCATGCATAGATGAACTGTGTAGTCCAATGCTTAAATGCACAAATATTTGACTGGAGCACTACACTGCTAGATTGTATGAAGAGGCAGTTGACAGATTGTCGGTCGCGGACGCAGAGGAACTTCGAGTTCGAGACCATTCTATGTTCTTTCTTCTTTGAAAGAGTTCTGAGCTTCAGTCCTCGAGTAGTGGTACGAGGACATCAGGCCTCTCTTCCTGCAGTTTGTAGATGGGCAGTGGTATTGCCATGACAAGGTGGTGGAAGGACCAATGAGTCCTTTGACGATGATTTCTTCGCTTGGTTTTCATGATAGATCCTAGTCATAGAGGATTACCCTTATGTTGGGATTGATTTTTTGAGAGATCCTGATATACCAGTACCTCCTAGTGAGGAGCGAGGAGAGATGGGTAAGTTTACATAAATTTTTTTTTTTTTTTTGTGAAACATATGTAATTTTTATGTTGTTTTTTATATATCATTTTTTTATACCAAAGTATTTGACGGATATGTGTCTGTTGTGTGCAGATGTGGGACCAGTGAAACCTATGGACTATGCGAGGAACAGGCGTCATCCTCGGCCAGGAGCCGTACCTTCCGCCGCAGGGGGACCAGCAGCAGCAAGAGAGCTTTCAGCCAAGGAGGCTAAGAGGGTTTTGAGACGAGTTGAGCGAAACTTTACTTCGCTCACCCGCACGGTCCCTATGGAAGATATTGAGGATCTGCCACCATCTATGTAGCCTCATGTAGTGGGGGCACCACGGACGTGGGTCCAATTGTTTCAGCGTTTGGAAAACGTTGCTGATCAGTACAACAGGGCCCACAGGCCCTAACCTTAGTTATATTTTTCACGTGTCGAGAGCACTACTTGTATATATTTTTTGAGGGCATAAACCCCATGACTCGTTATTGGTCATACTTTTGAGGTGCTTGTGTCCACCTATGTACTCTGGTGACTATGATATTATATATGGATTTTTATGTCTTTTTGTGTCTTATGGATCATTTTTGCTTTTAAAAATGTATTTACATGTTTATGTGTATATCCTTTCATATGTGTATGAGATGCCAATCTAAAATTTGATTAGCTAGAGTATCTGTAATTTGGTTTAATCTCCTAGGAACATGAAAATATGTAATATAATCAAAGCTTCATTCTAAGAGACGTACCCTAAGGAATCGTCGGTGTAAAGTCGGATCATGAACATGGTAGACTCTGTTTAACTATGACACAACCAGTTGAGCATCTAAATAGATGCGGAGATGAGAGATACCAAATGACAGGGCGTCACGAAGCAACTCAATAACTGCACTGTACTCGATGACATTGTTTGTGGTGTCACCTAATAATATACCTCTGGAAGATAATAGCTGGCCTCGAGGTGTAAAAATTACCCAAGCTACGGAGGCAAGCCTCCGAGTGTGCCGACTAGCACCGTCTGTGTACCCAATGAACACCTCGGATTCACTTGACATCTGCCACAGTGACGAAAGATAACATCAACAAAGACACGTCCATAACACTAAGAGAAACTAAAAAGTAATAGTACAAAGACTATATATATGTTACAAAAAGTTACCCATGGTGACCTGCCTATGAATAATACTTCTTGAGGTAGAGCCCATTTCTAGGCTTTACCAAAGCATTCCCTTTAAATTGAACCAGATGATAAGTGCCCTTTTTTAGAACCTCTTTTATGACAAAAGGTCTGAACCACATGGGTTTGAATTTTCCTGCCCCCAGGGGGTCTTTATCTTGGTCATAGACCAAGACAAGGTCGCCTTTAGAGAAAATCTGAGGATGAACAGACCGATCATACTGACACTTGAATTTATGTTTGTGAGCCTTGTTGGCGAGGGTCGCATCACGACGCTGCTCAAGGTATAATAACCGCTCTTCAAGTGGAGAAGTGTCTAGCAATAATTGTACTGCCAACTTTAGGGACGGGATCTGACATTCGATAGGCAAGAATGCTTCCATCCCGTAAACGAGTTGAAAAGGTGAGAAATCGGTTGTAGTCTTAACAGACGTTCGATAAGCCCATAATGTTGAGTATAACATTAAATGCCAATTTGACTTGGTTGAGTTGATCGTTCATTGTAGGATGGTCATAAGAGATTTATTTACAGCTTCCACCTGACCATTTGCTTGGGGGTAGTAGGGTGACAAATGTTCTTGTCGTAACCCAAGATTTGATGTTAACTCGGTCATCATTTGGTTCTGAAAGTGACTGCCATGGTCAGTGACAATCTCCCTTGGGACGCCGAACCTTGCTATTATTTGGTTGAATAAAAAGAGAGCCACAATCTCTCCATCATCTTTAAATGTTGGCATAGCTTCGACCCACTTCGTGAAGTAGTCTACGGCTATGATGATATAATGGTGCCCCCTTGCTGAAGGAGGGTTGCATGTAGTGTAATCAATCCCCCACTTGGTGAAGGGACCAACTATGATGACAGGAAACATGGGAGCGGGATGTGCCCTCATCTTCCGAGAGAAGGTCTAGCACAGGTGGCACTTCTTGATCGATTCGATACAATATTTGATCAGTGTCGGCCAGAAGTAACCTGCTCGTAAAATCTTTTGGGTTGTTGCCAACCCAGACAAATGACGGCCACAGGCTCCAGTATGGAAATCGTTAAGCACGATAACTGCTTCTTCGTGAGTGAGACATCAGTGCATGACGCAGTCTACACCTCTTCGATACAACATATCATCGAATATAAGATAATTCTTATCCTGATGGCATATACGTCGACACTCATCACGAGAAGCAAAGGTGGGGAACTTCAAAGTCTGGAGATAGATAAGTATATCTCCATACCAGTGATTTGAAGATGTGATCAAAAACATATCTCCTCTGATAGGCGATTCTTCGGGCACAACATCACCTGACTCAACCGGAAGTTCCAAAATAAGTTCTGCGAAGACCAGTGACTTTTTGGATTTTGCTGAAACGAAATCTAAGTCAAACTCCTGGAGGAAGACTATCCATCTACTGATCTTTCCGCCTATTACCCGTCGTGTCAACATTTACTGGAATGGATTCACGATAGCAATGACGGTGGTCTTGCGAAACAGAACATAATGACGGAATCGTTGAACAACATGTATTGCTGTCAATGCAAGTTTTTTGATATGAGAATAATTGAGTTCCGATCCTACAAGGCCTCGGATCAGGTAATAAATCACATATTCCGAGAACAAGTCATCTTCCTGAATTAATACCATGTCAATGGTTGACTCTGTTGCAACCAGGTATAATAAGAAATCTTTATAGTTAGGTGGTCGAAGCAGAGGGGCAGTTGTGAGGGCATGTTTTAATGCGTCGAAAGAGCGTTGAGCAGCCTCGTCCCAATGAAAAGGAACGTCTTTCTTCAATAAGTGCATAAAGCCCTTTGTGATCTCGGCATAGTTGGCGATGAAATGTCTTAAAAAATTCGCCTTGCCCTGTAGACTCTGAAGTTGAAGGATTTTGCATGGGGGAGGCAACTGAATTATTGCCTCAACCTTGAGAGGATCGACCATGATCCCTTTTGTTGACATTATGAAACCTAACAACCTTCATGATGTTACGCAAAAGCTGCACTTGTTTGGATTCAAGAAAATCCGAAAGTAGCGACAACGCTCAAAGATAAGTCGGAGGTGTGTGGGATGATCCATTCTCTTGTGAGATCGAGATGCTAAATCATATAAATAGGCCTTGACTATATGCTTGAGGTCATGGAAAGCAAAAGACATGGCCCGCTAAAAGGTCGCTCCAGCATTTTTGAGACCAAAGGGCATCTTACGATACGCGAATGTACCCCATGGACAAATGAATGTCGTTTTGTGTTGGTCTTTGGGTTTGATTTGTATTTGATTATATCCCGAAAAAATGTCCATGAAAGAGAAGGCCTCGCAACCCGCACATTCATCAATTATCTGGTCGATGAATGGTGTGAGAAAAATATCTTTTGGACAGGCCTTGTTCAAATCACGGAAGTCTGTACATACACGAATCATGCCTTTTTTTTTATTGACCGGCATAGGATTTGACACCCATTGGGTCAAATGGATAGGATAGATAAAACAGGCTTTTATCAGTTTCTTAACTTGAACCTTAATGGCTGCTGCTTTCCTAGGATTAACTGGACGAAGCTTCTGCTGAATAGGCTTGGCATCTGGATAAGTTGTGATTTCATGTTCAACTATTTTTGGATCGATGCTTGGAATTTCCTCGTAAGACCAGGAAAAAACATTGCGGAATTATTTAAATAGATCTGTGTAGATTTGAATCTCTCCGGGAGAAAATTCAGCTCCAACGAAAACATTCTCCATGACTCCAGGGGTTCTGGAGATATTGATCGGTATGGTTTCAGCGATGGTTTCCATATTACCTTCAACATAGACCTCGTGTGTAGCTAAGGGATTAATAGGACAAGACCTATCTCCAATCATAGTCCAGGTGAATTCTCCAGCCTCGATTATGCTGAACTCTGGGAGGAAGTATGATCTGTGATGAAGATTGTCCCAAGGTTTATCCAGACTATTCGTTGGTTCAATTACTTCTTCATCAGAGGGAAAGACTAAGTCTAACGAATTGGTGTCAGTGAGAGAACCTTCAGCCCAAATAGGCTCTAGAAGCGGATCTAACTCTTGTGCAGGAGTTGGATCTGTGTTGGTTGAAGCTTGCTGGACTAAAGAGTATGCTACTTCAACTGTGGACAAGGGCATGGACATGCCTGGGTGCCCTGTCCCATCCATCGTGGTCGATGGGGAAGGAAGTATCCATAGATCGTTGAAGTAAGTCGTGTGAAACGATGATACTTGGAAAATATCAACCTTATGGTGGTCGGATATGAACTTGACATCGCCTTGAGGGGGCGGGTAATCGAAGGTACCCATCAAAGATGGGCACAAACCAACCCCTGCGTTGACTACGCCTGGTTGAGGATATCAATCATTGGGACCGTGGACACCCCTAATTAAGGGTCAGGTCTGGAGAAAGACAATTGATCAATGGTCACGATCCGGTCCTTATGTGGAAACAACAAGACCCAAAAAACTGTAGCAGCCACTGCTTGCATGGCATAAGTCCAACTCCTTCCTAACAAGAGATTGTAGTCGAGGGACACATCGACTACTTCTACCTCGACGCACACGGTCTTCCCTCCTAACTGCACGGGGAAAGAGGGAATGATACCATGTGGTTGGAACAAATGACCGTCAAAAGCAGTGAGAAGAGTAGGTGACAGAGACAAAACGGGTTGGCCAATGGCCTTCCAACATGCCAACAACATAACGCATGTCGAGGTACCCTCATCAACCACTGTGCAAAAAATATTTCGAGTAAAAGTTTTCGTGGGGTGAGACACTACTATAAGAAACGCTACGTGGTAAGGCAGACGAGGTTTTAAGTCGATTGTATCTAGCATGATGGTACCCGGATTACAAGTCTCGGTAGATCCTAAAGAGGTTAACAAATCTTTCCTCTAGGAAGGGATGCTTTGAAGGACCTTCAAAGTGGACATCGCACAAGGGGTTTGTTTGTGCAAAATTGGCTAGAAATTTTGTGTCAGTGTTGTATCTCACAGGTAATTGGAAATGGTTTAAGAAATCCATTGTCAATTCGCCAAAGAAAGAGTATCTTGAGTGGTCAAGTTCAATGCACCATTTCGCAGCACTCCCAATGAGAGTACGTTGAAACAATCGCAACTGTACAGAGTCGTCTTTCAACGAGTTAGATGAGCACCAAAGATGGAAGGTAGTCACATGATCTCTTGGATATTCATTAGGCTTGGCTTCAAACTTTGGTATGTTCGAAGGAAACTTCATCGGCATAGGGGGCCAATGCAGATCGTGACAGATAGGGTCATTCAACATCCTTGTCAAGTCTGGAAAATGCAAGGTTTCCAGGAAAGATAGTTTGGGTTTTTGGTGATAACCTGGGAAAAAGGGACCTAGAGTTTGACTGGAACGAGGTTGCCAAGAAAAGTTCGGCTGCTGGCCTGGGTTCTGGTAAAAACCATGGCCATGACCAACGTACGGATTCTGTGTGTGAGGAGACATCATCGGCTGATTCCCAAAATAGGACGTAGATGGTTGGGCATGCATTACATTCGGAGGACTTTGGGAAGGATTGCCCCATGCCGATATTGTGGGGATAGGCATAGTACCTTGTCTGGGGTTCCATTGATTGTGAAAAGAATTGCCCTAGATCGGCATTCCTGACGAGGGAACGGATCCCTGCCAAGAATTCTAAGGCCCTGATGCGGAAGAAGTTCCTTGGTTTGCCCCTTGTGCAGGAATAGTACCCTACATAGGAATAGGTTGTCTGAAACTGGGATTTCCCCCACTCGGGAAAGAAGATGATGAGAAGGTGTTGTTACCAAATGCACCGAACAAAGAAAACGGTGTCGAACCTATTGGCATATGATGCGAAGGTGGTCTTTGACTCCCTGCTCCAAATAAACTATGGTGTGCAGGTGGCTCGACAGATTGCTGATGCGTGCCACCGAGCGAAGGGGACGAAGGAGGTATATGACCTCCCCCGTAAGGGAAAGTGTTAAAAGGAGCTGAAGTGCCCCCCATGTTGCCTTGTAGAGGAACATTAGAGCTCCCTACCCCCAGACCTAAAGTCTGTGAAGTGGAGTAGGAAAGTACAGGATTTGTACCTGAGCTAGGCATCATGTACGATAACGGAGGGCCTGTCGCACTTGGTGTGAAAGGGGTTGTGGCTGCCACCATAGACGGGATTAGACCACTATGTGAGGTAGAGGCCATTGAGACCATGGTGTCTCAGACTGATGACGGTGGGTTAGGAGGTGGAAACTCTCTTGTGGTGACAACCGTAGTGGGAATTGAAGAATTCCCATAAGGAGTGATAGCATTTGTTTCCATTGCTGCGTGCGACACTGTCTAGCACTCGTAAGGGTGAATCGGTACGATGATGGGTGTCAAAATATTAGTGGTTGGAGTTTCAGGTGGACCAAGAGCTTTCGCTCCAAAGTCTAAAATGGTCGTTTCCTCTGGATGTTGGTCGGGCACAATTTCTTGTAACCCGGTCACTTCAAAAGACCCTTGTTGCTCTAGCTTTCACCTTAATGGTGGCGGAGGTGGCTCCAGTGTAACCAGCGATAGGCACAGAAGCCTTCGTGACCGGCGGAGCTCGTGATCCTCCACTGTGTGAGAAGATCAAAGACACTCTAGGGCTTTCTATTCGTTCAAAAAACAACACACACTAAAAAAATACCTATAAGATAAAAACAAGCAAACACTAAACTAATTGGAAGAATAGTTACAACAACCAACACTAAAGCAACTTACCAGTGCAAGTGCAACTCGAACACGAAAGCACCCTCCGGGTATACTCTACAAAGCGTGGCCCGATGTCTGTCTTAGGTACCGCAGTATATCCCCACAATCACCTATGTATGTCTCTAAAAAGATAGGCAACTAGGTTGCCAGCGCGCGAACAGTCACCAGGCAGGTACAGTCGAAAGTCGGGTAGACCACAATGAGCAGGGTATCGAGCCCGAAACCTATCAAGGGTATCGAAAGAAAGTGGTCTGGAAGACAACTGAGGACCTCGAACGGATTCGAGACCCACGAAGCTTTGTGGCAAATGCAATCGACGGAATCCCAAGACAAGCCCTCTATATGTGTTCTCCACTACAATTGGTCCAGCTTTGGAGGGGTTATCTCTGCTACCTTTCCACACGCGACCTCGTGTTTATCCCTTGTGTTAGAGGGGGGTCCCGGATAAATTTCACGATACTGTACTTTGACATTCCTAACTCAGACTCTAATATTTGATTTTAATGGCCTTGAAGAGTTTCCTCTCCAACCTAATTCAAGGCCCTAACCCTAAACTAGTTGGTTGACCCTACAAACATAAAAAGTCTAATGAATTTTACATTTAGCGTTAATTTTTATGGCTTGTCTTAAGTCAAAGGTTATGAAAGTGAAACTAGTGATGTTTGAAAGACGAAAGTAAAATAAATAGAAAGCTGGAAACAAAAAACCTTTACTTAACTCAACTCTTAAACAACTTTTCAAACTTAAAAAATTTTCTAATATCTTTGAACATCAAACTCAAAGTAGGATTTCACTCGACTACGAGCTACTTATGATCTAAGTAAATCGTCAAGAACTTATGAAAGCAAAGACTTTTCCCTGGTTACTAATGCAAAACAACACTTTTTAACCAAACAAAGAAATAAAAGTTTTTTTTTTAATTTGAATGCTCACAAAGCAAAAAAGGAAAAATATCAACAAGTCAAAACCAAGAAAACTCCTATCCTAAGCCCAGATCGCAAAGAGTCACTTTAAAAATCACACACAAGCAAATTAAAATTGGACTCTCACACTTGTCTAAAAACCCTATAAAATAAAATTTTGAGGAAAAATTCTAAATGAAAAAAAAAAACTATTATTGTGATTAAACCTAAGTTACTGACCGCTATGACAGAGACCCAAAAACTTGAGAGGTATAACTCTTGTCAAAAGAAAGGATGATTGCCTCACCCTTAACAAAAATTCTCTCCACAAGCACACTGCTGACAATTCAACAACAAGCATGTGCATGTGAGTTGTGTAAAGTCAGAGCGCGTGTACATGCATGTTGGCCTTATACAGGCCGCATGTATATCTGAAACTCTGAAACAAATGAAAATCCAAGCAAGCCATCCTAGGAAAAGACTACTGGTACTGAGAACCAGAATCTCTTGAAGACTCAGACACTTACTTTAACAGAAAAAAGAAAATAATTCAAGGAAAACTTCATAGAACAAACCAATCTGAGGTGAAACCTAAGCTATAGACCGCAAACAACAAAGATTAGAAAGAGTTCCAGAAAACCCCTGAGAAGGACTAATTCTGACAGGGAAGAGGATGATTGCCTCTCTAAAAGAAGTTTTCTGGAATCATACACGTGACTGACACTTCCTCAGCTAGCGGGTACACGCAAGATGTGAGAATGTAGGGTGTGGGTACACGCGTGCAAACCTTATACAGGCCATGTGTACCTCTATGGGTCTTGGAAAAAAAAAATACAGTCAAGCAAAGAAACAGAGATTACTAGTATGGAAGACCAGAAACTCTGTTAGCTCAGACCTTTGCAGAAACTTTAAAAATAGGAAATGAAACCAGTTCTTAAAAATACCCAAAAAATATTCCCAAAAACCCTAGAGATTTCCCTAGTATGGTCGCCAATTCTGTTGTGAGTGGGAAATCCCTCTACGGACTAGCACTTAGGGTTTTATTATGCATGCAGAAAAGACCTAAAGATTCCTAATTTCTACCATCGTCCCGGACCTAATCCCCATTATTCTTAAGAAAATACGTAGTTAAGAAGATCAAGTGAGCATACCTTATTTTGGGCGTTTGATATCGATCCTTCTTCACGCTTGGTCTCTCTTTGACTACAGCTCTCCTCCCAAGGCTGGCCTGCATTCATACAAGACAAACAAAGAACTCCACATGCATTTGATCTATAGATTAATGGGTTAGAGATTCAAATAACATGTATGCAATAAACCATGAACACCTCATATGGTGGGACGGGAAAAGTACTTCTTTATTATTAACTTCAACAAATCAACTTACAATCATGAAGCCGGCCAGTGCTCCACAAACCTGGTCCTGGGCTCCTCTTCAACTATCCTCCAACTTCTTTGCTCTATGTTTCTCTTTGCACAAGGATGGCTAAAGGGTTGGGACAAAGGGAATGCGCAATCGGGTATAGTTTCTTTACTGTGATTCTCCTCTTCCAAATGGGACCCCTAACCCTTCTTTTATAGGCTAGAAGAAGCTAGGTATCTGGTTGAACCCTCGACCATGCATGGCCAGAAGGTTTAGTTAACTCACCCAAAGTTGTGTGTTTCGTCAACAACTTTCCTTTTTTCGTGCTTTTGTAGGTACATGCGGGTTGTTTTGGGTCAACGAGCGTGTACACGCGTGAAGTAATGGAGCAGGGCACGTGGGCCTTTATAAAAGGTGTTTTTAAGAAGAGTTGTTCAGCAGTGTTTTGGCAAAGAAGGAATCTAAAATGGCTTGATGCCAGGTAAGCATGTCTTGTGCAAATTAGGGTTATAACACCCACTCACCAAACCCACACACCTAGATTATTTTAAAACCTAATATTTAACCCCCAACCCTTAACAGTTGGCCCATTAACCCTAACCTAACATATAACAATTAGGCAATGAAAAACTAACCCCCTCAACCCTATCACCTAAACCACTAATATTTGATCCTAAACTACAAAGTATTTCTGTTCTAAGACTTTTGCGATTATTGTTTTGTTCAGAGAGAGCTTTCGGATCCATCGCATAGGTTTTATTTTCTTCGACGTTTCGGACCAAACTAGTGTGGTCCATCATGCGATGGATCCGAAAGCTCTCTCTGAACAAAACTACAAAGTGTCAAAGTAATAGTTTGCTAATAACCTCATAACACTAGTAATATACACATCATTTCAAAGTGCCAATACTAATTTATAGAAATGTGTTTGAAACCATGAATGTCTTTATGTGACCTCAATGCTTGCTTCGCAAGGCTTTAAAACCTTAAAAAAAAAGCTTACTAATTAACAACAAGAAAAAAATGTTATCGTTAAATACCTTTAGCAATGGTTTTATTCCCCACTTCTTAAGACCCTTTAGTGACAATTTTTCTTTGCTCACCACTAAAGTCCCTTTAGTAATGGATTTTTTTCCTACCGCTAAATATAGTTTTGTGTCGGTCTTTATTTTCTCTACACTAAAGATCCTTTAGCGATAGGGAATCACTATTACAATATGACACCTTTAGCAACGATCTCATACTTCCATGAATATTATCCTATGATTTTCATCAATATTATTGCTATATTACAATAGTAGTTACTAAAGACTCGCCATTATCAAGAAAAATTTGTACCATTATCAAGAAAAATTTGTATTGTAATGTTTTATAAATTAGTAGCATCAAAAAAATTAGGTCTCTGCAGTAGTTATTATTAAAAGGACATGCAACACGCTCAAAGGGGTTGGATTTAATTGTGGAAAGCGATGAGTTTTTCACCATTGGGCAAGGTCCAATTCTTATGAGGGCCTAATCCGAAGCCATGGGGGCACCTTGAGGTAGTGATCGAACGTGTGGTTGCACCTAAAGATATTGTATTAAATAATATCATGAGCCATGCACACATAAGTGGATCAAAGCGCACCCCCATGTCCTTCAATTTTGAAAATGTCCCCGAGGTGTAGGACAGTTGGTGACAAAGTGTGTTGTTAAGGTCCTCTTTGATGTTAAGTCACCGGTTCGAAATCAATGAGGACAAAAAATCCATCCATGTTAAGGGTTGTTGTGGCTCAAGCCGAGTGCGATCCCTGAGTGATTTTGATGACTTAGATACCCTTGAATCATGGTTTCTCAATCCACAAGCTAGTCCCGCAGGTCATGAAAAAACTAGCAAACAAAAAAAAAGGACATGCAACACCAAATCTCAATACTACAACTTGAAAGGCATTCTACTTGAGTACATTTCTCAGCCTTCTAGCATCTCATAACAAGCTATTTAGAAACATTCAGGTCTCTCTTCTGCAAGATAACCCAGAAGTAAATGGATACATTACATTGTATACAACTTTGATCACTCCAAAAAAATTGCAATCGATAGCAAGCACCTCTTAGGCACCTTCATTATCCATTTATTTATCATGTTTACATGTTTTGTCATTTTATTTTCATATTAGAAAATTTTATAAACAGTGTCTCGACCCAATTTTGAGTAAGCACACTTAGTTTGTAATGTTAATTTGCATTCTAATAAGACCTTTAGAAGCACTATGTGAAACTAAACTCCAAATAACCATTTTTGTGATACATTGCATATTTCTAAATCATAGTGTTTTAATATAATATAAACAACGTTTACCTCGAATGAGCGAGCAAAATTTTTGTAGTTTCTCAAGAAAATATCTGACTATAAGGTATTGTTTATATATATATAAACAATACCTTCTCACTATAAAGTATTCTTTATATATATATAATACCTTATAGTGAGATATTCTCTTGAGAAACTACAAAAAAATTTCTCTTTCGAGATGGTAATCTTGTTGGAAAATTTTGTCATTTATAAAATTGTCATTGTTAAAACATTTAGTGGTGTCCCCATATGGGAGCAGAGAAGCATTGTCGCCCTCAAATTCCATAATATCCAGCCTTGCACACTACAACAAACAACAATGAAGCCCATGGGATGTCGCCTCTTAGGCATCCTCTTATTTAACTTCACATTTCTTGACCCTTGGAGGAATTGTAACCCTTCCACTAGATTAGTAGAAGCAACGTCAATGTGTTAAGGCCACAAAGAGGGCACAATGAAGACGCTAGCAAAGTGTATTCAAGGTAGTGTGGAGAGATCTAGGTGGGCCTAGGAGGGTATCTTTGTCTCCTTAAAATGGGGGATGAAGGATGTGTTATTGTGTCTGCCCTTAATCATTGCCATGCACATAGAGGAGGTTGGTCTACATGTGTGATTATTTTTTTAACTTTTCTACAACAAATTAATATAGTTGTGGTTTGGTGCCCCACCCCACTATGGAACATATTAGTTTCTCCAATGAAATATATTAGTTTTTTTTGAGTTGATCAAGGCACATAGTGTAGTAGTGATTATCAACCTCATCTATGCTTGTGAAAACAATTTTTTTTTGACAAAAGTGTTTTCTTGGTTTTCCTTTACCCCATCCATGCGTGTGAAAACAAAAATTTTTTTGACAAGAGTGGCTCCTTGGTTTTCCTTTACATATGCATTAGAGTTGTTATTATAGAGGGCATGGTAGAAGGAAGGATCATGGAATTTGATGATAATCAAATGGACATTGAGCCCCTTTGCCTTAATGTAATAATGATTAGAAAGTCCCATAGAATGTAAATAATTGCTTGTGTCAAGGAACTAGAAGAATTAGTCCTTTCCAAGATGTAAGAATTTTTCTTCATTGTTTGAAGCAATTCACAACCTTTATACAGAGGCTATATGCCCTCCTTTGGGGTTTATAATAACTCTCCTCCACACTTTGTTTTTATGGTCACTATTAACCCATACAAAAAAAGGGGAGTAGAGTTGATAAGGTTAGAAGGGTAGATGACTTCTCGGATAGAAGTCCATCCTACTGAGTTTCTGGATCATCTCACCCTTGCTAAGTCACAAGTTATTGGTATATCTGGCTTTCCTTTCTACTGAATATACTCTTGGATTATTTCCCATTACTAAAAAACACAATTGATCAAAGACTAAATTAAAAAATAGTATAAAGATAGGGAAGAGATATTATTTTTGGTCTTTAAAATCACATTTGCATAAAAATCAGGCTCTTTATTATTAATAAGTTGAGTGGCCCGGATATTCGAACGTGATCTACGTGACAATCACTGTGATATACTTTCAGCTACCAACAAAGACCAAAAAGGGAATATGAACTTTAACGCATATTCATGTGCAGAAGCCACATCAATAGAATACAACTTTTCACATCAATGGGCAACTCTCTTTTTCCTGACGTAAAGCCCAAAAAGGAAATATGAGCTTGAAGGCACATTCATGGGCAAACCCCAGGTCAATTATTTCAATACACAACTGTCTTTTTGCTGACGAAAATTAGAAACGATTGCCGTCAATGGTTTCCTTCATTCAGTCCGTGCACCAGTCTCTGTGGCTGAGCATCACATTCAGCTGTCCCCTGCGAAAAACAACAAGCAAAATCGATAAGAAAAAGCTCCTGCAAGCGGGATGATCAGCGCCATTAATGAAATTACTGGTCTCTTGAACAAATTATGGAACAAATTATTAACGAGCAAAGAATTTCTTGCCTACCAATGTGGAACGTAGGTCGTGATTGCCCGGTACGAGGCTGAAATTGTAACAGAGGCTTGCGTACCAATGTGGAACGTAGGTCGTGATTG
>ML793737.1:89716-133682 GCA_009831015.1 Picea engelmannii
CACTCAAAGACATAGTCAAGGAGGAAATCCAAAAGTTGTTAAATGTCAGATTTATCTATCCCATCTCCGACAGTAAGTGGGTATCCCCGCTAGTAGTGGTTCCAAATAAAGTGACCGGGAAATGGAGAATTTGTGTTGACTTCCGGGAACTCAATAAGGACACTTTGAAAGACTACTTTCCTCTTCCTTTCATTGACCAAGTTCTAGATACCTTGTCTGGAAAGAAGTATTTCTCCTTTCTAGATGGGTACAACAGGTACAACCAGATTCTTATAGCACCCGAAGACCAGGACAAGACTACCTTTACTTGTCCTTGGGGAACCTATGCCTATAGGGTCTTACCATTTGGATTGTGTAATGCTCCTGCCACATTTCAATGAGCAGTATTAGGGATATTTATTGATCTTATTCATGATTGTGTGGAGATCTACATGGATGACTTCATAGTTTATGGAAACACTTACTAGGAAGCCTTAGACAACTTAGAAAAGGTCCTCATCAGATGCCAGGAAATGAACCTATCCCTAAGTCATGAAAAATGAAAAATGTTGCTAACTGAAGGAGTGGTTCTAGGACATCATGTTTCATCTGAAGGAATAAAAGTCGATCCTGCAAAGATTGAGGTCATTATTAGACTTCCACCCCTCAACACTTAGAAAGAGGCAAGAAGCTTTCTTAGACATGTCGGATATTACTGGCAGTTTATTGAAAATTTTACAAATATTGTAGCACCTATGTTTGGATTATTGATAAAAGATGTTGATTTTGTTTGGACTGAGCATTGTCAAACTGCCTTTGAAACCCTGAAAGCCAAGCTGTCTGTGGAACCAGTTCTTAGAGGGCCTAATTGGACTCTCCCATTTCATATATCCACTGATGCCTCTCACACCGCAATAGGAGGGGTATTAGGGAAGAAAGAAGACCAATAGTCCTATGCCATTTATTTTACAAGCAAGAACTTGTCCCCTGTTGAGTTGAACTACACAGTCAACGAGAAAGATTTCTTGGCATTTGTTCATGCTATTAACAAATTTCATCATTACATTACAGGTTATGAAGTATTTGTACACACTGATCATTCCACTATTAGGTTCCTCATGAATAAACCTATAACTAATGGCCGAGTGACTAGGTGGCTCTTGTTATTACAAGAATTTAATATTACTGTGCTTGACCGACCTGGAAAGGATAATGTAATAGCTAACTTTCTTTCCTGAATAAAGAATGAGGGTGATGACATCCCTGTAGATGATAGTTTCCTAGATGAGCATCTTTTTGCCCTTTCTGTCAATACCCCATGGTTTGCAGATATGACAAACTATCTGGCTACTAGGAAGTTACCGTCTCATTTGTCACCACATGAAAATCAGAAAATTATTACACAGAGTGCTAATTACTCTTGGGTTGGTCATGATCTTTTTCGCACAGGTCCTGATTTGATTATCCGTAGATGTGTCTGAGAGGATGAGGTACCTGAAATACTATGAAATTGTCATGATGGACCATGTGGTGGCCATTTCTCTGACAAACGTACGTCATATAAGGTGTTACATTCAGGTTACTATTGGCCTAGCATTTTCAAAGATGCTGCCAAGTATGTGAGAAGTTGTGATAGTTGCCAAAGGATAGGTAGACCTACATCATCTGACGAAATGCCTTTGCAGGCCCAAGTTATGATAGAACCCTTCGAAAAATGGGCCCTCGACTTTGTAGGACCAATTTCACCCATGTCCTGTAGGAAGAACTATATCTTGGTTTGTACGGACTATGTCACCAAATGGGTAGAGGAAAAATCCCTATTCAGGGCCACAGAGAAGTCTGTTGTCGAATTTATCTATGAAGACATCTTTACCCGCTTCGGTGTCCCTCGTGAAATTGTTACCGACCAAGGCACTCAATTTACTTCCAAGATGATGAAAGAGCTAACAGAGAAATATGGGATTAAACATTGTAAATCTTCTCCATACCACCCGCAAGGCAATGTTCAGGTGGAATCCACAAACAAAGTTCTGGAAGCCATCTTGACCAATACTGTTCAGTTACATCACCGAGATTGAGCTGATAGGCTCCCAGAGGCTTTGTGGGCATACCGAACTACTTGGAGAAATACCATTGGGCATACCCCTTATGAGCTAGTGTACGGGAAACAAGTACTTTTACCAATAGAATTCCAAGTAACGACCTTCCGTATTGCCACAGAATTAGGATTGAACCTAGATGAGGCTTAGAAGCAACGAGCCCTACAATTGAATGAATTGGATGAAATCAGGCAAGATGCCATCCAATGGACAATATTGGTCCAAAACCAGAGGAGCAAGTGGCATGACAAGTTTATTAAAAAGAAACACTTCCATCCTCGTGATTGGGCCCTGTTGTTTGATTCCCGGTTCAAAACCTTCAAAGAAAAACTTACCACCCATTGGTTGGGCCCTTACGAGGTAGAAACTGTATATGACAATGGAACTATAAAAATTAAAACAATTGACGATGGACAAGTCTCCTTTGTGGTAAATGGACACCGACTTAAGTTTTATCATAAGCCCATTTCCAGAGAGGATTTTCTACAGGTCATGTCAGCTGACAAGGCATTGGCCTTAATAGATGGGGAAGCCTCCCCTTGTTCTTGAAAGGTTTTTTTTTAAATATCTCCTATTGTATATATGTAAATAGTTTTTGTTAACAAGGCAATTCTAAGATATTTATGTAAGTAGTTATTTCACCAGGAGTACATCGTTTCAAGGATATTTCATCAAAACATTGTTATACTTGAGTCTTGTGTCTGCTAAAGTATCAAATGAATAGTAACTTACTGTAATTAGCCATGTTTTTGCAAAATTGTCATTTTTAAGGCATTCTAAAGCAGTTGCTCTTGAAACTCTTCACCACTGTATAAGGAAGTGATACCATAACTATTAAGCCTAGAGGTCTCTTGTACAGTTTTTTCCAAGAAACCTGAGTAAGTAAGTCAAGTGTCTTTATCAAAGAGTAACAGGGAGGTCTCATTAGCAGTTAGTCATTGAAACATAATCATAATTACAAAAGAAGAAAGTGAGTTGAGCCTAGAGATACCTTTATGTTCTTTCTCGATGGTACCATCCACTACACACTAAATAGCTTGATTATATCATATCTTTATATAGGCCACATCCTCTTAAGTACCCCTTACATCAGGAAAACCACTAAACAATATAATGGAACATAATCTTCTAACATAAATACCATCCCAATTAAAAATCCAAGGAAAGAAAAAGTTGTTTCAGAGTTGTTCCCCCATCTTCTTGCATAAGCAATCTTATAATAAAATCTCAAAGGATGGAGGGCCAGTTTCTGAGGGTTTAAGAGGCTAACCTGACGAGATACTGAACAGGTCTTTTGGCAGTGGGTACCGACCTCTGGTATGACTAGGTAAACCTGTTGGAGTACTGAACATGCTTGCTGGCAACAATGCATTCTACCTAGTGAGGATGATGATATGACAAAAATAAATAATAAATCTAAACATGTCCTGATGTATGACATTACTTACAGACAAAGTTGACATGAAGTATGTGTGGTTTAGCTAAGGTTAATGAATCTCATAAACTTTCCATCAGGGAATGAATCTAAGACTATCTTGAAACTCTCTTACCTACCTCTTCTTATCTATATATAGGATCTCTTATCCTATAGGTGGGGCCATCTCCTAACTGTCTCATCAGACCAATTTGTGAAATTTCATATTTACACTTGACATACTATAAATCTTCAGCTATTGGGGGATACTGACTAGTTTTCTATACTTTTGATTGTGAGGTGTCACAATACTTAGGTGTGGGGGAGGGGTTCATGAGCTGACAAATGGTCATTGCCTAGAGAAAGGATTCTTTGCAAGAATTTTTGTATTATTCCCATGATACAGGTTATTACATTGATAGTCATGTTATTTTTAAATGCTTAACTCTTGTGTGCTATACATTACTGAACTCATGCTTAACAGACCATTCTTTATTGGTTATCTTCCATTACAAGCTGCATACTGTAGGTTTGACAATACATGTTTTATGCATACATGTTTTGACACTATATGTCATATACAATAAGAATGAGTAAGCATGGAACACTCTACCTCTGCTCATTAACCACTATGGTTGTCAAAAACACTTCAAAATTGCAGGTTGTCCACTAAAAGAGGGGAAAATTCACTTAACACAGGGGTACCAGATGAAGTATCGGATGAGGTGTCGGATGAGATGTCGAATGAAATGTCATTTGAAGTGTCGTTTGAAGTGCCATTGCATTGCATACCAGTAACTGTCCTAGATTGCAGGGAACTAGAATTCAATCACATTTAATTCAATTTGTTACAGGCATTGATTAAAAGATGTCTCATATGGTTATGATCAAATGTCCAAGTCAAAAGACTTGGACATTGATCTAAGTACCCACCACTCCATTGCTCTCAAGCTTGCCATCAAATTCGAATCTCCCACACATGGCAGCTCACGCGCACATGTGGGAAACGTCCTCCACCATAAGAGCATCCAAAATCGGGCTGGGCACTCTATTGTTTCATTTTCCCTTGCCATTTTCTCTGCCCTGCATTAAGAAATCACACCCAACCTCTGCCGAATTCGCCCTCTGTTCTAATCACACCCAACCTCTGTCGAAGTAATGCAGCAAGACTTTCCCATCATTCCCACAAACAAGAGAGGAGCCAACCGATTTGGTAAGGGACCCTTTCAGAAGAGTACCCGGAACATAAGAACCAAGCCTTATGCAAATCCTCCACCTGCTTCAGATCATATCCAAGTATCCTCCAACGTTGAGAGCCCTCATAAGAAACCTAGAGAAGTCTTTGCGGATGGATTAGAGCCACTAAGGAAAACAAAATCAGAACCTACCTCACCTTTCTGATCTCCCATCACACCCACTTCACCCATGCCCACTCTTGATCCTAAAATTGATAAATTGACCACATCTCTCAAAGGACCTAAGTCTTCCTCGAAGATCACTAATTTTTCCCCAACTATAGAGGAGCTAGAAAGGGAAAACCATCAACTTCTCCAAAAATTGGAGGAGAGGAAGACAATAGATGCACACCTTCATCATGACAATGCAGTCCTTCAGGAAAAAGTTAACTCCCTTCAACGGTTGGTCGATGGGATGAACCAATCTAACCAAGAGGCACAAGGCTAAGCCTACACAACAAGAAGGAGAGGCTTCTATAGTCGACCCTCCTCAGCAAGCCTAGTTCTGAGGGATGACTTCTTTATGTTTGCAGTGGGACCTGCAAAATCGTCGGTGTGGGGGTATGTTGGGCCCAAGATATGATCATCTTCATGAAATTATTATACACTTTTTGCCATATGTATATATGTGTTTTTTTATCTTTCAAAGGAGCTTTTTGAAGAATTTTATGGTAAAATGATACAATCGGCATGAGGTACGTATAATTCATGTTTTGTGATTCAATCAAGTTTAATTTATCATATTTTATGGTTTCCAAGAGTTAATTTATGTTTTTTTTCTATTACAGGGAAAAACGCACCATGTTTCTTGGTCTGACACTTGTTCTGGCACTTGATCCAGCACTTGTTCCGGTATTTGATTCGACACTCATTCCGGCACCCAGTGTTGCACAAAAACGCAAGGCAAGTTGGCGGTTATGGTATTGGCGGCCAGTGGTGGACAAATCAAGCACATTGGTTTTTTTTGTCATCGCCCCCTCCAACTACTAAGATCAAGACAACTCGATTTCAGTTGTCCAAAGAGGGCGATCATTGAGTTCCTCTGTTTTGTTAGTTATGGATGCATTTAATGTAGTTTTCTGAATGTAGAGGTGGTTAGACCCTCCCGTGGTCGACCACCTGGGTTGTAAGCTTATAAATACCAATAGGATGCTCATTAGATTGTTAACCAAGTAGCATAAGCATTAGAATTGTCAGAAAAACGATTTTGCTCTGTTTGAATTTTTACATTGCCAAAATTATGCCAGAACTGCGTTTTTGGATTTTTATGGTGAATTTGGCCTGCTAAGCTCGTGGTGTACTTTTAGAGAGTGACCACGACTTGCTGGGGGGCCCACCAGCAGTCTGGTAACTCTTCTTTGTGTTCTTTTATTGATTTCATAATTTAATTAGTTTGTTGTAATATTCTGTACATGCATATTTTGTTGACTAGTTTGTTGTAGCTTAATTGTTTTAATTGTTTTGCAGGTTAGATGATGATATATATTACCATGCAGTGATTTTGTAGTGTAGGAAAAGACTTGCAAGTATCTACACTAACTCCATATGCATCTAGATATCAGATTACACTTTTATTTATTTTCTTACAGTCAAGTTTAAAACAAAGTTGTTTTTAGAATAAAACAGAGTTCTATTTGGGTTTCATTTGACATGGATCTTTGATGGATAGATAGAATTAGTTCCAGTTTCTAGTCATAGATTTATTACTTCAGTTTATATAGATTTCATTTAATTATTTGTTGGTTAAATTAGATTGTCAATTTACTTTTTAATATCATGCTTTAAATTTTTGTTTTTAATTATTGCTTTATTTTAGTTTGAATGATTAGAGTAGACATAGCATAGTTTTATTTCATGCAATTTCCTTTCTTACAATTAAAGTGCAATTGAATTTATTAGTTAATGAATGAATCTAGTTTGCTTACATAATGTAGAATTGGAACAATAACCTCGTTATGTTGTTGATGGTTCATACATGAATATGCAGGGTATTTAACATTATCTTTGTCATGGCTAAATTCTCCTTAGATTGTTTAATCCATACCCTTCATTTTGCCATTGAAATTAGTGTTGAGTTTATACCGTTGGAACTGTCCTTCGTTGTCAAGTGTCATTGAGATATCATCCATCACGACTGAAGGCATTCACACAACCACGAGCATTACATTTGAGTGTTTCATAGGTTAAAGTTAGTTTCTTGCTTTCATAAGTTAGAAAAGATAGTTTCTTGTTTTCATAAGTTTAGTTGATAGTGTTTCTTGCTTTCAATAGAATAGATTTCCTTTCATGCATTGCATTGAACAGTTAAATTTCCTTTCACACAAGAGAAATAGTTTTGCATTAGGAATTTAGTTCACTTGCCTCTTAGGCTAGGTAGTTGTTCAATGAGAAGTCTTTGCTTACTTGTCTTTTGCTTTATGCTTTTTCTTGCTTGTCTATTTTGTTTAATAGGTTAGTTAGGTGCTTTTGCTTGCTTGTCTATTTGCTTTAGTAGGGTAGTTAGGTGTTTTTGTTTGCTTGTCTATTTTCTTTAATAGGTTAGATAGGTGCTTTTGCTTATTTGCTTACGCATTTGCTTTCATAGGGTAGTTTCTCATTGGATATAGGTTGGCAAGTTAAAGAAGTTTGCTTTTGTCATTTTCTTAGTATGCTTAGTAGTTTACCTTTTCTTACTGTCATGAACTAGTTTTCTTTACATAGAGTTTTCATTCACTTTCTTAGGAACTATCCATCAGTCCTTGGCCCAGAAGTACTTAGGTTGCCTAGTTTCAAGTTGCTTAGTAGGGTTTTCTCATTAGATAGGTTTTCTTGAATAGATTAGTCTTAGATAGATGTTTTCCTTAGTTAGTCTACATTCCTACCAACCTTTTTACCTTTGGCATATATTTTGCTACAACTCTAAGTTTACTTATCCCGGGTTGACAATTTAATTGAGGGTAGTTTAGTGTCTTTTTTAGTACATATAAAACACCTAACACAACCATTGATCGCGAGGAAGCGCCGAGAGATAGGAGATCGATGGATAGGAAGCATTGCGGGGCCGAAACTTGTGCGGAGAATAATTATTCTAGAGCAGGCCGCAATTGGAACCACAATATTTGCAAATGGATACGTGGCAACACGAGGAGGATTGCAGAGCAAAAAGTGGGTTGGTTTGAAACCACTCTTTCCTGTGCCCACAATTGCGCATTTAGCACAAGGACACAACTCAAGGTCGTATGAAGGAGGGGCTAACGCCAAAGGGGCTTACGCCTGAGGAAATTAGCCCGCGGGTCTGTCAAGACCTGCACATAGGGAAAAAAGGGGCATGCGCATATATGATTTGGGTTCAATCAGGAGCCCGAAGAGTCAATCCGACTCAGCAAAAGAAATATCTAGAGATCGGGAGGTCATGTAGCCCCAGGAGGAAAGGGGGTCTGCATCACATCATGCATGCCTTGGCGAAATTCAGACAATACTTGGTTGGTGGAAAATTTGTGGTTAGGATTGACCACAATAGTTTGAGACATTTCTTGGGCCAGAATTAATTAAATGAGAGGAAACAAAAGTGGATCAACAAATTGCAAGCATATGACTTTCAAATTGAGTATGTGAAAGGGAAGAAAAATGTGATTGTTGATCTCTCTCCAGGAAACCTGAGATATGTTCACTTGTAGAGATTTCAATTGATTGAAAATCTCATCTCTTGATAGAGTATTCCAAGAATAAATTTGTTGGTGAGTTGATGGATCAAAACTTACAGGATGACAAGTACAAAGTGGTGGACGACATCAACTACTACAAGGACTGGATATACTTAGTCCTTGAGTCTACATTGAAGGAGAAGATTATGAAGGCTATGAATGATGAAGCTTGTTATCCCCATTTTGTGGGATGAATAAGGAGATGATGTCTCAAGGGCCTCAAGTTGCAGACATGGAGTACCAAGAGACAACTTGACCAACAATTTCCACTTGCATAGATGGAGACCCACATCACCACCACAACTCTAGGTTGATCACGACGATATACACCACATCAATTGGTCTGTAGAAGACATTGGTATTTCTCCATGAGGTACAAGTCAGGTATTATGGTGAGTGTCATTTCAATATTTTAGGCATTTGAGTTTGTTACATCTATAACTGCTTTCGATTATGTGACATTTTCTTGGACATTATTCTCTTTGCCCTGTTTCACCTTGGTGGTTGACATTGCACCCTAGTAAGTGGGTCACCCTTAGGGATATGTATGCTACTGGGAGGTCCTTTTGATGAGTCATCATTCCATTCTTTACCATACTTCCCACTTTCCATACTTCATCCCCTCATCTCCTCACCTTTTGTATTTTTCGAGTGTACTGACCCAAGAAGGGGTTGTCCCTCACTTCATGGAAAGAAGGGGTTGAAGGCCCATAGGCATGTGTCTAGAAAAATATAAAATCTTGATTATAAACTTTCCAAATTCTCACATAAAGAGGTCTTGAGAGAAATGAAAAGATTCCCCTAAAAAATCAGAGACCAACAAAAACAAAATAACATTATATTAATGTCCCCACTTGTTGAGGTGTGTACACTCATGAAATGTCCCTTTCTTTCCTTGCATATGGCACTCTGTGTACCTCTAACTTTAAGTGGTCTTGTCGTAATGCTCCCCAAGATAATCGATTCACCAATAAGGAGTACCCAAGAGTTGAGGAAAATATATGAATTTATCTTACTCAAACATTTTCAGATCTTGCTTGGCTAAGGAAAGATAGTCAGGAATATTACCCTATGTTTATAGCCTCAAAATGTATTTCCCAATCCACAAGTATTAATTACAAGGGCTTAGGATTATTTTTTAAATAAAAAGATTTTTGCAAAATATAACATTTTTATATAATTTTTTGATCATATACAAATTGCAGAAAGTAAATGTGTAGATCAAAAGCAAAAATAACCAAGTCACGGATTAACACAAATGAGACAGAATAACAATTGTTTTATTTCATTCTGAGAAATCAAAAGTATCGTTCTCTTTACAAAAATCCCTGTGGGGGCATGGAACAAGGTCAAACTTAGAAATCCTCGATGAAAACCATACAAAAGGACTTTGACAAGAAGTAAAAACTGAACTTTAAAATCTCGATCAACTTACCACAGACTGTTGCCCACTTGACTCTGCACAATATCCTTTATCAGTTATGAAACTCAATCTACACAGACTATCAAATATAGATCAACACCTCTGAAACAAACATCTGAATGATATGGTTAAGCTTTGAACCTTTCTGTCTACAATAAGACCCTACTGTCAAAAAGATAATTAGGCCTTTAATGAATTGAAGAATGAATTAAAACTGAACTATCTCAATAAAACTCAAGAGCAAACCTTAGTATGATTTCTCCTTCTATTCTTCCCTTGTTCTTCCTTCTCATTTGGATTTTATACATTCCAAATTAGTTGAAGTAGTTCAACTACCTCATTTAGTTAAGTTAACTAAAACTTAACTAATTTTAGTTTAGGAGAAGTAATAATAATAATAATAATTAAGGGTCTTTTTATTAAATAATATCTAAGTAGGTGAGACCCCTTGTGACTCCCTTTTATTTCTTAACAAAAATAAACATAATTAAACAACCAATTAAACACATGCATCCTTGTGGCTCCCATAATTATTTCCATAATTTGAAATTTAAATATAAAAAATATTTCAAATTATATCCAAAACATGTAAATATCCACAATATCCTCAAAAATAGTTTGTTGTCCAAAACTTTATACAGTCCATTGTCCTCAATAAATCAATTATAAACACACAAATCAAAATCCATATTTGCCACTTTGAGAGACAATTCTTCCTTTGACACTGTTGTCCCCTTTTGTTTCTGCCATGACTGCCTCTGCTGAAGAAGCTTATCCTGTATGTAACAATTATTAGCAACTAGCTCTTAACAGAGCATACATGACATTCTCTTTATATGAAACAAAGTTTGACTCAAAAATTAACATAAGACCCATGCAATCCAATCCATAAAAACTATTTAATAGTTTCCAAAGAGAAAGGACTGAAATAGGGTTCATGGGATATCTGGGGGGATTGTAATGAGCAAAAAAGTGAGATCATGACAGGGAGTAAGAACATCAGTACTGCTCGACAATTCATTAAATACTTGACTGTGCATATAATACCAAAATATATTAGCTGCCATCTATCTCTGTGTCATTTTTGTATCATTGTCATACAGAGTTTTAATTTTATTTTATTGAACAGGGCGTGTAAAAAATGAATTTAGGATCGTGAGGGGGTTATAATGAGCGAACAAGTGAGAAAATGAGAGGGAATAATACATATACTGTTCATAAAATAAATTAAATAAAACATCAATCATAACTCTGTTTCAATTATAATCCAAAAAGCATCAACTTCCAAGACCCAAAACCTTTAACTATTCCTTAATTGTATACATATTGTTTGTTGTGTTCAATAAAGAAAAACAATTCAATTTCCCATAAATTTTCAATTATATCGATCCTTGCATCTTATAATGACTATGCAAATTATTTCCAATTCCACAGTAACAACAGAACCATTTGAGCCATAGTCTTGCATGCTCTAATGGTGATCTCTTCTTTTTAAAACAAACATAATATGCACAACGATTCCCATTATCTATATCTAATATTCATCCCTCACAATGAAATATTAATAGACCCAACACTAACCACCAACAATCAACTGTCATCAAACAATAATCAGGCTCAATTTAATCACCCACAGGTCCTTTTTAAATCTGGACAGAATCAAGAGCATGTTCGATGAACCTATCATACACATAGGTCTTCAACCATATAATCATCAATACCAATATTAATTCGACAACAATACTTAGCCAAAAACATGTAGCTCTGAACCTGAGATCCACATTCATCAAACATATACATACTTCCTTCCAAAAGAAATGCTTGATAAAAGACAACGCCATATGATGCATGAAGAGAACAAAACCATATCGACACACAAGTGTCTCCCTTAAATTTGACATAATCGTGATCTTGCTAGGATTTAACACAATGATGAGTGGAAAGACCATAATCGACCAAAAGGAAATATCTTTGGCTATATGTAACCCATAAAAATTAATCATAGAGAGGAAATATAGAGACTCGATCAAGAAAGGTCCTGAAGTTAGAGAGATCGTCCTCTTTTATGATTACCACAATCATTAAATTGGTAAAAAAAAATCTTGACAGAACCCAAAAGGTGCTCGAGGAAAAATAGAAGCAAGTCGGGCTCAATAGAACTAAGTCAGGTTCTTTGGAAATTTATTTCAGAGAGGAAACGAGGGTTGATTTAAACAATGAAGAATCCTCGAAAACATAGAGAGATCGTGTCTCTTCCCAACACCCAGGAGGTCGATAACCTTCGAAATAAAATTGACAGTGAGGCTCACAAACATAATAGTCGGCCACTATAACATAGATGAGAGTAGCGAGTGTTAAAACTCTTGTGAGAAGAATTCCAGAGCACAACTTGTAGACATTTGATACATACACATGCCTCCATTTAACATTCTAGGTAAAACAAGATTGGACTGTGGAACTTTCGGTGATAGTGACAATAGGAAAATCCATAACAAACAATATCTTAGGGCTCAACCAAAGAGAGAAAGAACCATACCACTGTCAACAGTTGCATTGCAACCTAGAGAATGAATCACAACAATGACCGAGACGAAAAAGGGGTGACAACAAATGATAACCAGACTGGTGGTAAAACCCAACACGAATAAAACTCAAAACTCGTTTCACTATTGACATTATTGTCACAGAGAACCAGAATAAACCCCAAGCCGATTGCCATTTCCTTAAATCAATAACTAATGCACATGCTTTACAAACAATAACACCCATTAATTTTCTTCTAAAACGCGAACATTCCACAGTAATCGTAGATAACACCATAACACAACATTGATACCCAGTCAAAAACTTAAGAAAAACACATAAATCATGCAATTCTGAGCCAACCAAATGATTCATAATACAAAGAGTCCATCATAGATGGAAAGAAAAGAACCATACCTGGAAAAATCATTTCAAGGAAGAGATGGCCTGTGTTTTTTCCCTTTCAAAACATGAAATCGCGGAGCTTCCACAACCAACAGAAAAAAATGCAACTATGGCTAGGGTGACGGGCTCAAGGGTGGTTTGGAGTGATGTGCATTAAATGCACATCGCTTCCTCACCTGGCCCTATTCAATTCAATGTACTAGCCATAATACCAACCACTAAATTCAAACCATAACCATTGCATAAATTCAATGCCATATCTATTGTATAGATTCAATGCCATATCCATTGTATAGTGCGCCACCCGAAACATGTCACAACTTTAATAACAACCATGTGTTAACATTACCATATGTTCTTTCCATATAAATCTTCAACCAAAACGCATAGTATAGTAGCTAGGTCCATCACTTCGTAACAATTATATATACATTCAAGGTTTATATGTAATCCTTTTGCCATAGCCTTATGACTTATCCATAGTTTTTTTTTTCTTTTTGTTTTGAGCTAGCTCCCATATCATTTTATTATCCCTTTGCATAAAATCATGTGTAAGAATATTAATCAATGTTTAATGTGTAACATAACATAACACCTGTAAACAATATAATCCCCATATCCATAGCATTGCCCTGTATTGCAAGTGAATATCAACAACATTTAGCAACAATGCATCAACCATCCATGTTGTCATATGAATGAAACCAAGACTGCATCACCAATTGTAGAAGATTGTGTAGGCATTATCATAGCAACAACAAACATATAAACGTAACACATCCATCATATCGCCTCTAGTCTACAAGGGGGTCCTACCTACTAGTTAATTATTATTATCATAAATAAATAATAGAGCTTAACAATCCTTTCATTGCGATTTTAATCGTCAACACCAAGGTTTTGGACTACTAATTAATTAGTGACAATGAATGGGCTTGGAAAAATGATGCATTGAAAACGAAGGTGTATCACACCCTCTACAAAGGCACCCATAAGTGAGACACTACAACTCCTTGTATGTCACAAACCATGTTGCCTTCCTAATACACACCTTCAAACATGGATAAGTCTCCAACCCACTTGGTGTGTCCTTGGAGGCACAAACATGAATCTAGACCCACTATCACTTCAATATGGATTCCTTCCGTCTAGGCTCACTCCTAGGGAAGCCAAGGGGGGTAGACCCTATTAAACTATGTGAAGGTTTTATTTAAAATTTTAGGAGTTAATTAAGTTGTTGATTAGTGTTACCCAACCCAATGAAAAACAACCAATGCAATGTGCAATTTTTCAATGACAAACAAACCTTTATTTATTAAGCCACAATTAGACCAATGCCTAAAAATTCCACTTATTCCGATATATACACAAAATTGATAACTCTACAAGAATGAAACAAACTTGAGAATTATCTACACAATGAATTTAAAAATAACTTTACACAATTATTTTAAAACAATGAATAAATAAAAATACTTGTAAATGAATCATTGTGAATATTTAAACATGAAAAATAACTTGCACAAAATAAATTAAATGTAAATAATTGAAAATAAATTGTTGAAATGGAAATTGCAAGGAAATATAAATGTTGTGCAAATGTGTAGGTTGTGTTTAGTTAATTTTAAGTCTCTCTTTAACTTAAAGGTTTAGATGTGAGGAGTTGCAAGCCTAAGCTATGTGACTACCCCAAGTCCTTATCCCTTGACCAAGAGGAAATGTTGGGTGATTAATAAGAGAATAACACGATTCTTCCTTAGCTCCACAAGTCAAGTCCTAAGTGTTTGGGCGCTCAACAAGGAGGACACTTAGTGCCGTGAAACCATCCCCGAATTCAACCCCTTCTAGCCTCCATAAGTCACCTTATTTTAATGGCCAAACAATAATGAGAAACGAGTGCCTAATTAAACTAACCACTCAATCATTTGCCCTTTATTATTACCCAAGATCCACAAAGTGACAAGGGGAGAGAATACAGGGCAAAGGCAAGGTAAATTTTATTCACTTTGCACAAATGAAATTTTAAACACTAGCCAACACGATTTTGCAGGATGGCATAGTCACTCATATGCAAGGTGTGGGAAAACATTAAATAAATAACATAAAAAAATAAACAACAATGAACAAACTTATCCACACAACTTTGACACAATGTGGAGGAAAAAACCTATTGATTTTGTAGAAAAGGTGGGAAAAAAATTAATGTACTTTCCAAGCTTCACAACTATGGTACAAAGTGGAAGACAAAGCCTACCAATTTTGTGAACAAGGTGGGCAAAGAAATTAATGCAAAAAATTAGAAAATTGCCTCTAATCGTAGCCAACACGATTTTGCAAGGATGACAAAGCTAATTATATGCAAGGCGTGGGAAAAAAATTTAAAATTAATTTATAGATTATGAGCTTGAAAAATAAATGGGGAATGTAAGCCCAAAAGACTCTCTTGGGATGCTTACAATGACTTTAGAAAGCGGGATAAAGTAAGGGGGTTTTCACCAAAGCTTGTAGATATCTTCTTGAGATTTTACTAGCCAATTTTGGGCAACACCTCCTTTTTTAATGGTGAAAACCTGCACACAACAACAAACGAAGCTTGCTGGAAAATGTTAAAAATCACCTAAATATGTTAGTTTTGGGTTAGCATATATACATAAATTCACAATAAAATTTTGAGCTTAGAAATTGATTTTTTAACAAGATTTAAGTGATTATGTATGCAAAAAATAAGTAAATAGAAGACTGAAAATTGAACGGAAAATCATGTGAAGCAAAATAAAGCCTTTGGAGTTCCTCCTCCAAGATTTGGCAATCTGCAAATTTTTAAACCCTTGCTACACAATGAGGCAAGAAGGTGACATATTTTAAGAGGCATACAAAATACTTTGCAAACACTAATAAAAGAAAATCACATAAACCTATAGCAATACTACTACAAATTTATCCCTAACAAAATACTTTACTTAGGGTTCTTCAAGTAAAACAATGTGAAGCAGAAATAAACAAAAATTTACAATATTAACTCACTAAGAGAAAATACCATACAAGAGTAGCCAAAAAGTACCAAGAACACCAAAAGAACACCAAGAGATCCTCCAAAGCTTCAATTTATTGCTATAAAAAACATGGTTGCAAAATTGCAACAAAATTACATGAGAGAAATGGGAGAGAGTGGAGATAAATTTTGGTATAATAGGGTTGATGTGAAAATTTCATGTCAAAATGAGGAGAAGAGACTTCCTTTTAAAGGAGGGAAAGAGGAGATATCCCTCTTGGATGAGTTACAAGTGTCATCCATCCAAGAGAGAGAACAAGTCAAGGGGGCACACTTTTAGGGTTTTGGACTTGTCATGGGGGGTTGTTCTAAGTGGATTTTTAATTTTCCAACTTAGGAAATACATTAGAAAACATTTCCCCACTTATTTTCTTGACTTTAAACAATTTTACAATTTTTGGTTTTTTACCTTAGCCAATTATTTGTTGACTTTTGATTGACTTGGACTCCTCATGAACAATGACCTAGAAACGCTTGTCCAATTGAGCTGAAACTTGGTCCAAGGGTGTAGAGGGTCACACTCCATTTGATTTGAGTACTCACACCCCTATACAAAATCCACAAGGACCAAATTTTTACATTTTTCATACAAATTAATTAAAATTTTCAATTTATGAAAAAATTTAATTATTAAAAAATCCTATAAAAACCTAACGGAATTCCGCAAGACTCTAGGAAATGTATAGCATGGTCATTTAAAACATATTTAGACCTTATTCACACATTGATATTGATCATTATAATTTCTTTCACCACTTTGGAGGATTATTGAGTGAAAAACTCAAGAGTAATTAAAATCGTTGAAAAGTAAGATTAATTACCTGAGGAAAAAAATCACTCGATGAAAGGACTTCCCTAATGATAAAGTCTTAGGAAAATAAATAAAACTTGACCCATTCTAACATATCACAAAATTATGCCACACAGGGGAGTGGTAATTTCATGGACACAGAAAGAAGTGTTGGGGGGGCAAAATTGTCCTGTTGAGCCATAAGTCTTCAAACTTGTCGTACCACAAGGTACATATCTTCATGATACATGACGTTGACACCTAATTGAAATAGGTGGTCAAAAAACCCCATGTGAAAAAGTTTTCCCCTCATCCATAACACCTCATCCACATGACTTAGAAGGAGGTCCCCTCGGGAAACACCCCTAAACTTAAGGGACGATTCACCCAATAGGTCATTTTGTCAACCCTCCCATTTTCAAACTTGGTAAATTGCATAATGTCTTTCAACATTAGTTTATTTTGATGAAGTGGTTTGGACATACTTGCTTGAATGACTCTTTTATTGATTTGATTTATTCATCATGATACTTTGACTTGAGATCCTTGGAGGCCGTATCCATTTTTCTTTCCAGGACCCAGTTGATGGACAATTTTGGAGGAACAAGCCTAGCTTGGGCTTCCATGGGGTTGAAGCCCACATGTTGGATGCCAAGGGATCACATGTTGGATGAAGAATAATTGTCTTTGGAGTTCTAGAAGACACCTTGGACAACCTCACCATACTCTCACAAGTCAAAAATAATTCTTTGGAGGCCAAAAATGCCACCTTAAGGGGCTTGAGGTCATGCTTGAGGGGGTTTTGAGTGGTGATGAGGACACATGGAACATTTTAGAGGAAGGGGGCCTTGGACCATGAGGAAAAGGAAAGGATTGAGGACATATGGCCTTTGGAGGTCTAGCACACCTATGTCCAAGTTCAACGACTTATCCTAAGTGTTATCACTGAAATTTCGTCCGCAAATGGTTATAGGAATCCGACATCTCCAAACAACTATTAGTTCACCCATGGACCAAAAATACATTTCCAAAAGGCCCAAAACTATACAATTAGCAATAAAAACAACAATAAAATTATCATGCACTAAGACTGCACAAGGAGCACGCACACATGCGCCATTCAGAAACGCAGAAAAAACACACATGCGCACGACGCACGACTGTGGATGCAAAAGATCGCACATCCCTCAAAACGATGCATTTATGATATTGGTCGTCCTCCCACCCAGTTCTGGTTCAGCTTCCAAGTCGATTTGACATCCAAATCTCGGCTAAATCCAGCTGGGTGGTTGGTCAAAGACCTAAGGGTGCCCTAAATGACCCCTTATTCACACTGAAAGTGGTTGAATAATGACTCAAAGTTATGCTATAAAAGGAAGCTATGGGTGCACTATATTTTCAAGGAATTCATTTGTATTGTTATGTTGTTGATATTCTCTTGGAGGATCATCTTTTCTCATCAAGAGCATGCTAGCACCATTTCAGTTAGTCATTCATATCACCTCTAGATTGGATTTGCTTTGGATTTTCTTCACCATTTCATTTTAGTTCCTCACTTGTAAGAAGAGTTCAATATTTGGGGGTCCAAGAGCCCTCCCTTGGAGGAAGAGGGGACCCAAAGTCTCCCTTTCTCTTTGGTGTTTTCTTTCCACTAATATAATCATTTCCATTGGTGGCATGAGTTTTTTTTGTTTCTTGTTCTAATGTCCTTATGCACTATAGTTTAAGTGCTTTTATCCTTCTTAGTTTAATTATTTGCTTATCTTTTATGATTTACACTTATAACTCTTTCCTCTACTACTGTCTTGCCTAGCTGGCCCAATTGGGCTTGTAAGCACCCTTATTTTTCTCATTTAGGTGACAAAAGAGGTGGAACAAATGGGTGACTCCACTGGGGAAAGGTATCAATTTCCTACCCCATTTGGGTTATTTTATCTCTTCTTTCTGTTTATTTAAACTGCAAGTACCATAACCGGCCCAAGCCGACCTACAAAAAGTCAGATTCAAAGCTGAGTTGAGAGAATTTCATTCAAAATTTTCTTCACGACTGTGTGTCAGACGTGTGCGGGTGTTTTAACCCACAAGCACGTCTTAAGCACACGTGTGCCAAAACCATTGTCTTTATCAGTGCCTTCTGTGCACCTGTGCCCATAAGTTGCTTTCAATTTGTGCATTGGCACTCAGAGCACCTCTGTCCATTCTGAGGCTTGTGCACTAATGCAGAAAAACACACACTATAATCTTTTTGTGATTTGAGGAAGGCCCATAGCCTCCTTAAAATTGACTCCATGCACATTGTAATCTGAACCACACTTATATTCCCTCTCCATATAAAGGGATTAGTCAAAACATAGGCACTTAAGGGGTTAAAATCATTATTCTTCCTCTTTTGCTTTCATATTGCCACATGGATGGCTTGCTTTGATTAAAGTTTAAGTTGGAATCATTCTACATAACATATAAAACTTGCATTGAGACCAAAAATTGGATATCAAATCGTTGAGTATGCTCTTCTCTCGCACCTCAAAGCGATCTTGAGAATTAGAAAGAGATTGAGGAAAAAATTCATCTCCCTTAAAAAGATAAACTCTTTAGGAGAGGACAACAACCCCCTCGGGACTCCTCTTAGTTTATTTTTCAAACACATCTTAAAATTGTAATGAGCCCATACATGCCCACATGCTACAAAGATAGGATAGTGATTGAACTTTACTTAGATTAAATCACTAGGGAAGTTTAAAGGTTTTGTAACGGGTCCATACATGCCCACATATGCACAATCTAGGATAGTTTCAAAGCTTTCTTAGATTAAATCACATTAGGGAGTTAAAGGAATAGTAATGACCCACGTGTCCACGTGCTAGTTTCCTAGGGACTTTAAAATTCCACAAGGTTGTACCAATGACATTTAGTTAATTAGGTAATCAAGACTTGTAAGGACCAAGCGCAGTCCACATGCAACAAGGTGACACCTAATTTATTAAAAATATTGGCACAGTTTCACTTGTTCACACACAAAAGTCACTATTCACTCACATAGTTTTCATCTCGAAACGTGGAGGTTAAAGTAAGTTTCCTCCAAAGGGATTCTGAAACACCCCACCTTTTTCTTGACGAAACTATCCACTCCCACTTAAATTCAATGATATTGGCTTACACCCCCAATCTCTCAAACAACCACATCTAATTTTTTTCTAAAAAGTCACTAAGTTTTCCTCCACAGTAGGTGCCAAAATACTTTTTTTAGTCTAGGTAGGATTTCGGGGATAGGCATCCAAAAAACTCCCTGTTGTCTGGTTCTTACATCATCAAACAATAGAAGTTGACAAATAGGGAACTTTAAATCCTCAAAGTCAAGTGTTCCTACACCATAAGGCAAGGAGATACCCATGAAGGGTTGAAGTCTGAGGTCCGGTTGTTCTGTGCATCCCCCCTTGAGGCACCCACCTCTTGGACGAGATGTAGCCTGTGACCCATTTCTTAGGTCGAAAATCTAAATGCCGCACTTTGACCGAGGTACCTAGTGACCAAAATTTAGGACATCTACCCAGGTGGCAATTGTGGGCTACAATTGCACCTTGATCGGATTTTGTGTGGCTATTGGGAAATATCGCCAATTCTTTTGGGATATGCACCCTCTACCTCTCATTATAACTGATTACTTCATCCTTCACTAGTTCCTCTTCTGGTGGCTTCAGACCCCACTATTGAGTGATAATTGAAAGGTCTAGTGTTGACTGAGAGGAAGGACGTTACATCTTTTAAGACACGAGCATTTGTTTTCTTTGTTCTCCTACGTGGACAAAATCCACCTACCCACATATATGCTTCTTTTGATTTATGTATGTTGTTCTTGTGATTACATACGATTGTGAGATATATTGTGAAGGTCCAAGTTATACAAAGTATCTTGTTCATTAATTTCTCCCATCACCATTTGCACACATTCACCTTGCTAGTTGGACATCATAGGGGACCCACAGAATCCTCGTCATTCTAGATGCTTTCTAAATCTCTCTCCCATTCTAGGATGAGTTCCTAGTCTTGCCAACTCATCGACCATACTTCCCCACACCCCTGTGAGTGCTACTGTCTTGGGATCAGATTTGCTTGGTTCCACTCTGCTTGGGTCCACTTCCCAAGGTCAAACATCCCCACACTCTCCTTTACACAAAAATATTGGGCCAACTTCTTCTCAAGGAGGAAGTATAAACTCACTTAGTCCCCTTCAAGGGTCAGGTATGCAAAACACTCACACCATGGCCAGAACTAATCCTCTGCCACCACCTCAGATGCCATACTTGGCTTCCCTCAACATACCGGATCTGACTAAACTCACCAATGATCCTATATTGCACAACCCCACATGGCCTGTAATGCCTACAAAACTGCCTTCATACATCCCCAAGTTTGAAGGAAAATCGGGAGACGATCCCGCCAACCATATCATGACCTTTCACTTATGGTGTTATTCAAACAACATCACGGACGATTCTCTCCGATTAAGGTTATTTCAATGTACACTCACTGGCCCATCAGCTAAGTGGTATGTAGAAGAAAAATATGGATCCCATGTGACCTTTGAGTCCCTGGCCAAAGCTTTCTTGACCTTCTTTCAATTACCAATTCGCCATGACAATGGCCTCGAACTACTCTCATAATTTAAACAAACCTCCGCCATGCACATCGCTGACCACATTCACGAATGGCGTTGGCGACGTAGTCTCTGTAAAGCTGAGGCTACTCCACAACAATGTCTCAATTGGTTCCTCAAATCACTTGTTTCCCTCCTTGCCAAAGACGTAGTCGCCACCTTCCCCCAATCTGAAGATTAAGCCATTAGAAATTCCTAACAGTTAGAATTCATTTACTCATACTCAGGGTACTTGTATATGGTCCTACTTGATGCCCCGAGACCCGTGCCATTCGGCTAGGACAAACCTGGGATGTCTCACTCAACGAATGGATTGATTGGTACCACTACACACCACAATTCGCATCCCCAACAACCACCAATGTATGGCACACCTCAATATCCACTAGCATATGGCAGACCCTCATATTATAATCCTCCCCCTTATCCACAACCATACCCCTTGACCTTTCCTCCACCCACTAGCAGACCACTGCCAGCACCCACATTTCGCCCTGTAGCTCAACCTAGTTCCGGTACCCCCTCCACCTCTGCTTACACCCTAAGCACTAGTGAAAGCACCATGCCTTTCTATGCATCCTATGGATAATTACCACAACATAATATGTACTTTCCATTCCCTAGTCCCCCCAAGCCTATTCCTTCAGCACAAGGACAACCACATGTTGGGGTTAATTTTGTTCAACCCTCTCCCATTCAGCAGTGTCAAAATTTTAAACAGTTGAATACGGCTAATCCATCCCATCCATCAAACAATTCCAGAAAGAAAGGAAAAAATCGAAACAATAACAATCCTGGACTAGAAGGAAACCTGAACCAACCCCAGCAAAACCAACCTACAGGGGGAAACCAAAACCAGGGGAACCAGAACCCCCAAGGGGAAAATAACAAAAAACGCCAAGGAAAGAACAACAACAATATTCAGACAAACCTCCCTTGTGCCCTTTGTGGTGAGTATGGCCATTATACTCACAATTTCCCCCAAATAGATGACTTTAAACGAATGAAAGAATCTGGAAATGGAGCACATCCTCCAGTACCACCTGCCCCCTAGCAAGCCCCACAACAATATGTGCAGCACCCACCCCTAGCCATGTTGCAAAACCCCATACCACATCAAGGGGTGATGAACACCCAACAAGAGATGCAACCTACCCCACCACAGGCATGACCATATCACAACCTGGGCACTTCTGCAGATCGAACTATCCTCCTCACTAGTGAGGAATAAATCCTTCTACAAACACGCGATCGTCAATACAACACACCCTCTAACTCTACTCCCACTACTTCGGAGGCCACCCCAGTCACGACTGGCCCACCTTTGATGATTCTGTGCCCTAATACTGAAACACCTCTTCGCATCCCTCGCATCCCGTTGCGCAAGAATGTCCACAACCCTCAAGCTAGGGCAACCCACAATTATAGTCTGGTCGATGACTTGGCACAATCCCTTGCTTCCATGTCAGTTTTAGAAGTTGTTCAAACCTGTCCTACTCAACGGAAATCATTACTTTCCGCCCTGGGGGAAGTCGACCTTGTCGATACTCGACTCATCACATTTGATCTCAACAATGGAGAACCCTGTCTCCCCGCTCTTGTCGCTTTTCAAATACCGATTAAAATCCGGAATATCACAGTCCACCGCTACATTATCGACGAAGGTGCATCCAATTGCATCATGTCCAAAACCGTATGGTAGAAACTTGGCTCTCTAGATCTAATACCCTCCGCCATTACTCTGAGAGCTTATGACGGATGACCCTCATCTCCTGAGGGGCTCTTCCAAAACATCTTCGTCGAACTCAAGGTAAAAAGTATTCTTATTGACATTGAGGGCATTGATGCCCCACTCAACTACAATATTTTGTTTGGTCGTAGTTACATGTATGCTATGAAGGAAGTCACCTCTTCTGTGTTTCGAACCATGATGTTTCCCCATAATGGAAAGATCACTACCATCGATCAAGTATCACATTATGAACCTAACCCTTCATCCAACATCAACAACATCCTCCCTTTTTTCCACACTAAGCCGGATACCTATCCACTCATCGAGATGGGCCTTGACATTTTTAAGGACCCATCCTTGCTAGGGACATACCATGGTGCACCACCGCTCATCCATCCCTCAGCACAAGTATGTGTCGTCTCCACCAAAGGAATGACAACTCCAGATACTCACCCTCCCACTGAGGCCTATTTCATCCCTAACGTCCCACTAGTTGTAGAATACCTCCCTCAGGAATCTCCTGGAACTTTCTCAGCTCTAACCGTCCCTAATATTCCCCTCCCCCAAGGCCATATCCCGGTTTGGGAAACAATCCCCCAAGCCATTACCCAAATCCCTTTCTTTTACCCCCCATCAAGTGTACAAGCTTTCCAGATAGCCGCAATGCTCACCCTTCCTAACATGGTGTTGGCAATCCCGGTATGGTATTTACATCCGCCTGAGATGATCCCTCAGTCATCCCTCCCTCCCCAAACAAAAGGAATCCCAATGCAGATTCCCATACTTACCCCCACCATCCCACCCACACCCCCACTCACTAGCACCCCTGATACAGCTGGGGGAAGACAGAAAAAGAAATATCCCACCGATCCACTTCCCCACGTGTCCAACCTTCGTGTGTGCTATGCGAGAAAAACAGACACCCCACCAACAAATGCCCATCTCTACCTGAGCTATGCAATCTAATTCAACTCCCTCGAGCACCACCACCGCTCGTCGCTTCATCCAGTACTGTCACTATATCCCCTAACATAAATAACAAAGGATTGCAAACCAAACTTGCATGTGCCATCTGTTCAGAATATGGCCATTACACACACCATTGTCCAGCATTACCTCAATTCTGGCATACGCTAACAGTCGTACGCCAGAGATTTCAGCAAGAACCCACCCGAACACATGTCACCGACATCCATTATTTCACGACCTCAATCAACGAATGTATGAGATGTCCATTCTCTCTATGCGAATCACTTGATCATTTCACATATCCATGTCCTATGATCATTGAATACAGGCATCACCAATTGGCCCTAATTCAAAATCCTACACCCCCCCCTCCAAAAGAACCAGTGAGTACCCCTACCCCATCACTTGATGTGGTTCATATCTTCTCTCCAGAACATGAGGCACTCCCTCCTCCCCCATGGTTCCTGGATGATTTATATGAGGATTTACCCCCAAATCCCCCCAATTCTCCAATTCATTTCTACACAGAAATTCTACGCCCGACTACCATTTTCAACCCACCATATCTCAATATTTGGTTTATGTTGAGCGAACCATCACAACCTCCTTGTGATACCCCCTCTACATTGTCACCACCAGACAACAACCCCACGATGACAGTCACCAAAGTTACTCCTCTCAATCCCCTATATTTTCAATAGTTTCACTACAATGAAGACATCCTTGAGGAGTTAACTAAAATTGATTTCCCATGGGACGTGCTCCACCACAGAGCGCTTTTTCCTTCAAAGGAATCCTTCGTGCCTCCTGACCAAAACCCCATCTACGTAGTCGAAACCATATATTTTCTCCCATCAGGACATATAGATTGGTTAAAAAACCCTATCCCTGCCCCCGATGCTTTTGAAGAAGGAAATATGGCCAATATTTCCCCCACCATGAAAATCGTCATTTCCATCAAATCCAGAGTCATAGAGGAAATCACCATTGGCACCGCATGCTCTTCTAAATAAATCACTGCATGCTCTTCTAATATAATCCTTTCCATTGGTGGCATGAGTTTTGTTTGTTTCTTGTTCTAATGTCCTTATGCACTATAGTTTAAATGATTTTATCCTTCTTAGTTTAATTCTTTGCTTATCTTTTATGCTTTACACTTTTAACTCTTTCCTCTATTGTTGTCTTGCCTAGCTGACCCAACTGGGCTTGTAAGCACCCTTATTTTTCTCATTTAGGTGACCAAAGAGGTGCAAAATAAGGGTTCTTACAAGCCCAGTTGGGTCATCTAGTCAAGACAACAGTAGATGAAAGAGTTAGAAGTGTAAAGCATAAAAGATAAGCAAAGAATTAAACTAAGAAGCATAAAAACATTTAAACTATAGTGCATAAGGACATTAGAACAAGAAACAAACAAGACTCATGCCACCAATGGAAAGGATTATATTAGTGGAAAGAAAACACCAAAGAGAAAGGGAGACTTTGGGTCCCCTATTCCTCCAAGGGAGGGCTCTTAGACCCCCAAATATTGAACTCTTCTTACAAGTGAGGAACTAAAATGAAATGGTGAAGAAAATCCAAAGCACGTCCAATATAGAGGTGATATGAATGGATAACTAAAATGGTGCTAGCATGCCCTTGATGAGGAAAGAGGATCCTCCAAGAGAATATCAGCAGCATAACAATACAAATGAATTCCTTGAAAATATAGTGCACCCATGGATTCCTTTTATAGCATAACTTTGATGCATTATTCAACCATCTTTTAGTGTGAATAAGGGGCCATTTAGGGCACCCTTAGGTATTTGACCAGCCACCCAACCGGATTCATTTGAGATTTGGATGTCAAATTGACTTGGAAGCTGAACCAGAAGTGGGTGGAAGGCCAACCAATATCATAAATGTGTCATTTTGAGGGCGCATCGTGCGCATGTGTGTTTTTTTTGTGTTTCTAAATGGCGCATATGTGCGCACTCCCTGTGTAGTCTTAGCGCATGCTGATTTTATTGTTGATTGTATAGTTTTGGGCCTTTTGGAAATGTATTTTTGGTCCATGGGTGAACTAATAACTGTTTGGAGATGTCGGATTCCTGTAACCATTTGCGGACGAAATTTTAGTGATATCACTAAGTGCCAAAATGTGGCCTCAAAAGAGGTTGACGTCATGATTTAGGGTTTTATTTCATGTGCAAAAGTAAAATTAAATAATATTGTTTGTGTAAAGGGGAAAAATAAGGGTTATTTCACCCTTATTTTGTGTTTACCCTAAATTATGTGGACAAACAATCTTTAAGACATTTTGTATAAATAGAGATCATTTGAATCTCATTTCATAACATAGCTTTCCCATGTGGAGAAGGAAACTTGGCTGAAATTTTCTCCCTACTTGGGAAAATTCATTCTCTCTCTCTCTCTATTGTGATATGGTTTATCTCTTGTCTTATGAAGTGGTGTGCTACTCTTGGAGGCTCTATTTCTTTTCTTTGGTGATGAAATTTCTTGGTAACTAAGGTTTTGTCTTAGCATTTCTTGGAATTGGTAAGGAAAATATGCACTTTGTTAGGTTTCTTTCTTTTTCCATACTTGTTATTGGCTAGTTCCTTGGAGGAGTATAAGGATTTACAACATCCACCCATTTTTATCATTATTTTTTGTTGAAAAGTCTATTGCAAAGGTTTCTAGGAGGAGTAAAAGGGTTTACACTCTCCTATACTTTACCTTGTTAGGGTTTCTATCTCAAGGGAGTAAAAGAGCTTACACCCCTTGAGATTTAATAGTCCTAACCTAATACAAGAAGACTTCACAACCCATTTGGAAAGGAACTAATATTTAATGCATTGGAGAAATATATTTCTTGCATTGAAATACATGATTTTACGATATATTGAATTTGTTCAAAGTGGAATCAATTATTTTCCTTAATTTTTTTCTTGAGCCACTAGGGCGTTTTGATTGGTAAATGATATCTTGTTGTTGTTACAAATTTATTCTACAACCATTAGGGATGCAACAAACTCTCTTTTTCATGCTTAATTTCTCACTCTTTTACCGTTGGAAATAGTTGGAAAGTTGCTATTGTTAATCTACTTGATGTTGGCTATTGTTGGGCAATTTTGTGGCTAGTTCCTTGGGGTAAAAGTTGCTATTGTAGAAAATATTTTCTACAACCATTTAGATGCTCTGAAAAATATCCGAAAACATCTTTTTAGAAGCCCTAATTTGCTATCAAAGCTTGTGCTAAGGTATTGGGAATTAGTCTGCATGTTTAATGCTTCATAGCCCAATAAATAATTGATGCTTTTGATGGGTATTTATGCAATAAGTAATTGATTTCATTGCTGATATATATTTTTGTTGACTACTGCAAATAGGGACAACAAACTTAACTTACTTGTTCACCTAACATATAGCTTGTACATTTGTTTTTTTGTGTGTCTTGGGCATGTATAAACACTCTTTGCAAGTACTCAAAGACTTGGTAACCATTGAGTACTACCGAGGCTCATTTCCAACCCTTTTTCCATCTAACAACTTGACCTATAGGGGAATCCATTCATAAGTATCATTTTCCATCTTATTTCCCCCTAGGGAAACTGAGATTCCCCCCTTGAGGTGATCACTTCATCTCTAAAGTGACGAGAATACCTGCCTAAGGTGACAGCTGGTAGGTGTTCTATCAGTTGTCACCATTTTATGGTTGGGTCGAGATTTTCCCTACCTACAACTTGTGTGATAACACACCTCTCATAGGCCATCTTGGGTACTTTAAAACTTATACACAGATCAGGGAGAGGTTCACTTGGAAGGACATCAAAGATGATGTATGAGGCATGTGAGGGAGTGTATGACTTGTCAGCATAACAAGTCAGAGAATACTCATCCTACAATGTTATTACATCCATTACCCATTCCGGAGAAGAAGTGGGAAAGCGTGTCAATGGATTTCATCACAGGTCTACCAAAGGTACATGGAATAGATTGCATATATGTGGAAGTTGATTAATTGACCAAGTTCACACACTTCTTTGCCATCCCCTCAGAGTACAAGGAAATGTTAGCTTTTTAGCTTGGGAGGTACTCCACATGTTTTGTCTTGTATGCGGATGTAACCTTATGTTGACACTACTATGCATTTAACTTTGTAATGGGTTTTTATAAAGTTGTTATAAAATAGTTCTTTTATTAAAGTGACTTTTTAATAAAGTGTACCTTCTAATTTTAAAGTGACTTTATTTCATAAAGTGCACTTATGTAATAAAGTGAAATTACTTTAATATTTAAGTGATTCATTTTGGGGGGAATGGATCATGACCCTTGATCTTGAAAAAGGAAAGATTAGATCTTGACCTTCAGATTTAGGGTTGGGGAAGGTCAAAAGACACTTTGGAGGGAAAATGTCATTTTTAGATTTATAAAAGAATGCATTGGATAGTGTGCAAGACACAACAAGAAGAGGAGATTGAGAGTAATTTTCAAGTAGGCTTGAGAGAGAAAATTTAGGGCAACATAGTGGGCACAAATCCTAAGGAAACATATCTATTTCATTGTTGAGTTGTTTTTCTGTTGTGGGAGGTTGTACTGTACGGATCCGTAGAGTTCGTACAACAAGTGAAAGTGGGCACACAAATTGAGGTAGTCTTTGGCATGATTTTAGAGGCAGATTCAAGAGTTTTTCTTGTTGTTTCTAGGCCATACAGAATAGTCCATACAATTGACTATTGGCATGGATTTCAAGGTACAGGGAGGGCCGCACAACAATATGGTTTTGGCACAGATTACGAGATAGATTTTGGGACTATTTTAGTGTGTTGTAAGTGGACTTTTCTTGGCTGGAAATTGTGATTTTGCTGCTGATATGTATTTTCCTGAAGCTGAATAATAAGATCTCTCTCTCTCTAGTTGGGTTTCCCCTCATTGGGGTTTTCCCTGGCATTTGCCTAAATTTATGAGTTTTTCATGGGTTATTGAATGCTTTCCATTGTGTTTATTTCCACTGCATATTTGCTTAGCAATGTGTATTTCTGCTTATGAAAATTTCTGAATGTGGGTTTGAGACATTTCAGAAGTTCATGCAAGTCAGTTATCTCTAGGTTGCTAAGTGTTTGACAAAAATTTTAGATTGTTGATTTTTGTCATTAAAATCTACATGGTATCAGAGCTTGGGCTTTGAGTGACTATGGGAAATGTGATTTTTGGGCAAATTTGAAGAGGGAAAGGTTGTGATTGTTTTCCTTGAGTTGTGACAGGGAATATGGCTACAAGCATTAGATTTGAGGATCGATTGGATGAAATTTCCAACTATTTGCAGTGGAAGGTCCGATTGTCAGCTTTTCTCAAGAAGAAAAAGATTTGGAACTATGTCAACTCTATTGTGGCAGCTCCCACAATAGATCATGTTGCTTTAGACTTGCATGAGATCAAGGAAGTCAAAGCTCAAAGGATTATTCTAGATGGGGTGAAGGATCACCTTATCCCACACTTGGCTGAGAAAAAGACTTCCAAGGATATGCAGGATGCACTTAAGAACTTGTTTGAGGTGAAGAATGAGAACAAGAACATGGCCTTGAAGGCTAAACTGCATGATACCAATATGGGTAAAGAGGAGAGTGTCTCTTCTTATCTTACCCGGGTAGCTTAAGTAAAAGATGAGCTAGCTGTTGTTGGAGAGGTCATATCAGATTCTGAGTTGGTGAGGATAACCTTAAATGGCTTGACCAAAGAATGGGAAGTCTTCGTGAAGTGTGTGGTGGGACGTGACAATCTACCAGATTGGAGCAGACTGTGGGATGATTTCACTCAGGAGGAGATCCAAGAAATATCTCAGAGAAGTGAACATAAGACAAATGGAGTTGATGAGAATGATGCTCTTACCGCAAAGAGCAAGAAGAAAGGAAGTTCTGGAAGGGACTTGAGTAAAGTCAGATGCTATTGTTGTAACCAGTTGGGGAACCTTGCCTCTCATTGTCCTGAGTGGAAGAAGAAGAAGAAGAAGGAACCAAAGGGGCCCGAGACAATTGCTACAACAACCATGGAGGACTTTGTTTCCAAGTATGACATGGAATTTTCTTTGGTTACCCTAGTTTCCAATGTCAACAACGGAGGATTTGGAGGTGATATCAGATGGATTGTGGATAGTGGAGCCTCTTGCCACATGACGAGAATATGGCGAGTATTCCTAAATATCATAGAAATTGGTCCTGACCGACATGTGTTAAATGAAGGTGGTATGGTGAGAGCGATATGTGGAGTTGGGAGTGTTATATTCGAACTCGAGTATGGGGGACTCCTGGAGCTTGATGGAGTTATCTTTGTTCCAGAGTTGAGGGTTAAATTTCTCTCAGTATCAGCCTTGGAGGATGTAGGATATTGCATATTGTTCAAGAGGGTACATGTCTTTATCTACAGGGAGGGAGTGGACTTGGTGGAGATGCAACTGATCGGTAACCAGGTGGACAGGTTGTATATGGTGAGAGGACAACCTTCAATGTATGATTCAACGTCGGATGAGGAGCATGAGGAGACTCCTAAGACTACAGTGGCGCCAAGGATTCAGTCTCACATTTCGAGAGAAGAGAGCGAGTCTCTTCTAAGCACTACCATGAGGCTCAACCAGGTTGATCGAACCAATGCTCGGGATGAAGTGGATTCTCCTAGGATCTCAGGGTTCCGGGTTGTTGCAAGGAGAAGATCTTCTAGTTTGAGTTCTCTGCAGGTGTTGAGGATAGCTCCAGGTTCAGAGGGAGATCCTACAAAGCATAGTGTGATGGAACCAGATGATAGTGATGGCAGCGATTACTTCCCTCCCTAGGAGGGAGTGTTAGTTTTTTAGCTCGAGAGGTACTCCACATGTTTTGTCTTGTATGCGGATGTAACTTTATGTTGACACTACTAGGCACTTAACTTTGTAATGGGTTTTTATAAAGTTGTGATAAAGTGATTCTTTTATTAAAGTGACTTTTTAATAAAGTGTACCTTCTAATTTTAAAGTGTCTTTATTTCATAAAGTGCACTTATGTAATAAAGTGAAATTACTTTAATATTTTAAGTGATTCATTTTGGAGGGAATGGATCATGACCCTTGATCTTGAAAAAGACAAGATTAGATCTTGGCCTTTGGATTTAGGGTTGGGGAAGGTGAAAAGACACTTTGGAGGGAAAATTTCATTTTCAGATTTATAAAAGAATGCATTGGGTAGTGTGCAAGACACAACAAGAAGAGGAGATTGAGAGAAATTTTCGAGTAGGCTTGAGAGAGGAAATTTAGGGCAACATAGTGGGCACATTTCCCAAGACAAAGTGGGCACAAATCCAAAGGAAACATATTTGTTTCATTGCTGAGTTGTTTTTCTGCTGTGGGAGGCCATACTGTATAGATCCGTACAATGCGTACAACAAGTGAAAGTGGACACGCAAATCAAGGCAGTCTTTGGCATGATTTTTGAGGCAGATTAAATCTTTTTTCTTCTTGTTTTTGGGCCGTACAAAATAGTTCGTACAACTGATTGTTGGAACAGATTTATAGGTACAGGGAGGGTCGTACAACAACACGGATTTGACACGAATTACGTGACATATTTTGGGACTGTTTTAGTGTGATGTAAGTGGACTTTTCTTGGCTGGAAATTGTGATTTTGTTGTTGATATGTATTTTCATGAAGATGAATAATAAGATCTCTCTCTCTCTCTCTCTCTCTCTCTCTCTCTCTCTCTCTCGTTGGGTTTCCCCACATTGGGGTTTTCCCTGACATTTGCCTAAAAATATGCGTTTTTCATGGGTTATTTAATGTTGTCCATTGTGTTTATTTCCACTGCATATTTTCTTAGCAATGTGTATTTTTTCTTATGAAAATTTATGAATGTGGGTTTGAGACATTTCAGAAGTTCATTCAAGACATTTATCTCTAGGTTTCTAAGTGTTTGAAAGAAATTTTAGCTTGCTGATTTTTGTCATTAAAATCTACAGGAAACAAATGTAGTAGAGTTGTTCTTCAGGGAGGTTTTCAGACTCCATGGGATGTTGTAGTACATTGTCAGTGACAGAGACAACATATTCCTTAGTGCTTTTTGGCAGGAGATATTCAGGTTGGCTGGCATAGAATTAACTCCTAGCATTAGTTATCACCCCTAGACAGATGGTCAGATAGAGACAATGAACAAGTGGCTCGAGGGGTATTTATGTAACTATGTGTTCGGGCAACAGAAAGCATGGATTAAGTGGTTGCGTTTGGGAGAACATTGTTATAATACCACTTATCATGTGTCCATTGGTATGACCCCATTCTAAGCATTATATGGTTATGATGCTCCTTCATTTGTTGATCTGACATTTGGGGATAACAAGGCCCCCAGAGCCAAGGATTGGATTTAGGAGAGTCAATATATCCACAAGACTCTTAAGGAAAATTACATGTGGCACAAAATCAGTAGAATATCTATGCAGACAAGCACAGGGTCGAGCAAAATTTTGAGGTGGGAGACTTGGTATTTTTGAGATTACAACGCTACAAGCAATCTTCACTGAAGAAAAGTGGTGCAAAAAAGCTAAAGCCTCTCTTTTATGGCTCCTATAGGGTGATTCAGAGAGTTGGTGAGGGATCTTATGAGCTTGAGTTGCCAGAAGGGAGTAAGATCCACAATGTGTTTCATGTTTCGTGCCTCAAGAAGGTATTGGGACAACATGTCACTTCTTCAACAAAGTTAACCCCATTGGATGAGAAGGCACAATTAATGTTGGTTCTTGAGGAGGTTCTATAGGTCTGAGAGAGGAAATTGCGTAACAGGGTGATATGAGAGTACCTCATCAGGTGGAGAGATTTGTTGGCAGAGGATTCCACATGGGAAGGTGACCAGATCTTGCAACATCCTAAATTACAGTTGCTTGAGGAAAAACAATCTCGGGAAGGGAGAATTGTAATGTCCCTTTCCAAATGATCAGTCCAGAATATTGACGTAATAGCCTAAATGATTCTCGTAGGCTATATTCATTGGAAAGAAAGAGAATTAATTAATTATTTAATGTTATCGGGATGAAAAAATAATCTTTTTAAAAAGTGGCATTGAGTAATTAAGTAAAAAGGTGTTTTAAGTGAGTTTGAACTTATAAAGCTACTTTACTTTATTAAAAGGGTAAAAGGGTTAGAAAAATGGTGAGCGAGAAATTAAAAAAGGAATGAGGGCACCCTCTCTCATTATGCATTGTTATTTTCTAAAAACGAATTTGAGGAGCTATTGTGGCTTTTGGCTCTTGGGACAAAAAACCCTAGAGAAGAAGATTGGTTTTGGTGGTGAGACCATCCACCCTAGAGAAGAAGATTGGTTTTGGTGGTGAGACCATCCACCCTAGCTGGTCGAGGAGAAAAGATCATCTAGAATTTTTCATTGTGCTTCATTGTGACAGATTTTATCATTTTTGCGGCTGAGTTTTCTCGCTTGTGGCTGATTTTTGCTTGTAGGTGGGCCAAGTTCTCTTGAGGATGCCTATTTTCTCAGTGAGGAGAGTTGAACTTCTTGTGGCTACATTTTGTTGAGTTTGGGGGCCGAGTTGCTCACTTGGAGGCCGAATCTTCTTTGTGGGCTGAGTTCTTCCTGTAGGAGAACTGAGTCATCTTTTTTAGGCCAATTTTGGGTTATTGGTAGCTAAGTTTAACTGTTGGGGTGATATTTTCAGTGGCAGGCCCGAGTTCCACTTTTAGGGATCTAATTTTTTGTTTGGAGAAGATTGGATTTACCTTGAGGGTCATAATACTCATTGCTAGACCGGTTTCTCAGTGTGTGGGGTGTCGTCTCTTAGAGGGAATCAAGATCTATTAACCATGGTTGCATTACTTAGTATGGAGGCCAATTTCTATGGTTGAGGACAGTCTTATTCTCCATGGGACTGATTTTTTCATTGGGGGATCCATTCCTTTTCTAGAGAAGTAGATCTGAGTCTCTAATAATGCCCAGCTTGTAATAGGTTAGAGAAATAATAAAAATCAAATTAGATGGTGGTAATTATATGTTGTTAATTGGTGTTTTACAAGTTATTTTTTTTGTCATTTGCTGTTATAATACTGTCTGCAATGTGCAAACATTTATGGGCATCAATATTTCATTATCCTTTAAAAATATATATATATTAAAATAACCCACCAACAAACATCATAATAAAACAACTACTGTCAAAGAAACTTTATAGTCAAACTGGACATAAAGTAAAATTGTTTGATGAAATTCCTATGTTAGGAAACCACTAAAAATACTACAGCAGTAGCATAATGCATTTAAATAGCTACAACAATGAAGTGAGAGTTTGTCATCAAAGTGTTTGATGGAATCTCTACACTACTAAACTAAGTAAAAATCCAAAAAAAATAGTGGGGATACTACAACCTACTTATGAGTTATAATCCTTATCTATTGATGGGGTGTTGTCATGATCCATTGATGAGTTTTAAATGAGATATGGATCTAGAAGTGATTAAATCCATGTATTATAAATTGATATCATGAGATCAATACATGAGTAGAGAATGGCATAAAGCCTTTTCCATGAGTTCTTGTCTTGTCTTGCTTGTCCTCAATTTGTTAATATGGTATCAGAGAGTCCTTGAGTCTTAAGGGGCCTAGTAATTCCATGGTAGTTTTCCAGTGAAGATGAGGTGTGAGTAGAGATCTCTCATTTGATCATCATGAGAAAATTTATCTCAAGAAAAAGAATTCCACAATCATGGAAACGAGCCATGCTACTACCTACAAGGTCATAGTTATTTTTATTTCTTATTGATTTAATCGACCACTATTTTCTTATATATTTTTGGAAAATTAATTGCATACTCGATATCTCTCGTCAGATTTGCGCGGGATCTCTCTTTCCCCAACAAAATTGTGGGTGATGTCTTCTTGAAGATTCGACCCTCCCTAGATAAGGATCAATCCTTATCCACTGCAATTACAATTTAACTGCAATTATACTTCAGAGGCAACGAGCTCCCTATCCAAATAAAATCTTGGTTCTTTCTGTGTGACAAGATTTTACCACCAATATACTAGAAAGTTGTTTTATTTCCTCGTTTGTGCCAAAAAACCCTAGGCGAACTATTTGATGGACCTTTGAAGCCGAATTTAGTCAATTTATCATGGAAATCTTTACAATGACATTATTCCTCCATCATTGGCTTTCTAGTGCTTGTAGGTATGACCTCATAAGTATTGTAAACTTTCACCAATAGAGAGAAGAGAGAACTACGAGATTTGCAGAAAGTCGTAATCATCACCACTGGATATGAACGCCATCACTAGAAAGCATCGTGATCTAGTTATGAAGAGCTACGATCTAGTTCTCTTATTGATTTTGTTGATCACCTAAAATCATCCATGCTGCAAAGATCACTACTTTGTTTGTTGTAGAGGAGAACTGTCCCATTGATTTGTGTGAGAGATGTTAAGTTTTAACTGATGTTATTAGGTTATTTCCAAATTTCATGAGCATTCATTCCATTTCCAAAACAACAATATAAAGAGGATCACTAAAAGAAACACAATCACAAGGTACACAACATTTTATCCTGGGAAACCCTCATGGGGAAGAAAACCCAACAAAACTTCCTCAATAATAGATTGCCAGTACAATGCCAAGACTAAGACCAAAACACCAAATACAGACCAAGACCAAACATGTGCTTCTCTTCTCCTTCGTTAGAATTATTCCTGCAACTGCAACTATCTTCAAAATATGCACACTAGATGAGTGAGTAAGTGTGTTCAAATGGGACACCATCCTCACATATAAATACAAGTTGTGAGGTGGCACTAGGGTTGTGACTCTTCACTTGGTGGAGCCAAATTCTCCTAGAAGTGGCTAAAACCACTTTACAATTACCAGGGGAAGAATTTATAAATACCACCATACAAATACATGTTGACCAATCCACAAAAGGGTATTTTATCTTATATAAGACCTAACTTGATCAATCCACAAAAGGGGATTTGATCTATACAATAATGACTCAAATATAAGTAGAATTTTCTTCGAAGTTACAATAATTCAACACTCCCCCTTAATGAGAAGGGTGTTCTACTGACATGACTCAATACAACATAATCAAGAGGAGGAGAGGGAAACATCATCATCAACATCTGAAACACTGACTGGCACATCTATAAATCATCGAAAGTTTTTCTCAACATCACAGTTATATAACTAGAACATCAACATCTATATGTGACAACAAAATGAGGCAGGTGCATCAACAACAACATATGTGGTACTCTAACAGACCGTCCTTACCGGACCCTTGGGATCTTCCCAGGAATCATAAGATTCCCTAGGATATAGAATCCTAACTAAGCTACCACTACTGACCACAACGAGCATATACATGCACATGTACTCTGACAGACCGTCCTTACCGAACCTTCAAGATCTTCCCAGGGATGATCAATCCCCTAGGATATAAAATCCTAATTGATCTACCCATTGTTGGTCAGGATACCATAGTATCATCAACATCACTCCCCCTTTCGAGGAAGGTTATTTTGGACTACACCAAGCTTGTCTCAAAAGTACTCAAACTTCACACGAGAGAGAGGCTTAGTCAACACATCTGCAACCTGCTCATCTGTGCCAACATATTGGAGCTTTATAGTTCTCTTATGCACCATGTCACGAATGTAGTGATACCAGATCTCTATGTGATTCATCTTATCATGGAACACTGGGTTCTTTGTCATCTTTATGCAACTTTGGTTATCACATAGAATCATGGTAGCTTCCATCTCCAGATCGAATAGACCCGTCAACAACTTCCGAAGCCATATGGATTCACAATAGGTAGAACATGTTGCAATGTACTCTGCTTCTACCATGCTGAGAGAAATACTGGACTACTTATTGCTTTGCCATGAAGTCATGTCTGACCATAAACTGAAACAACATTCTAAAGTGTTATTTCTGTTTGAATCACTTCCAGTCCAATCTGAAGCAGTATAACCATACAGTCTTAAGTCATGATCTCCAGTATAACAAAGACCATAATACAACATACCCTTAAGGTATCTCATCACATGCTTTGCATCTATAAGGTGAACATGTCTAGTCTCTACCAGATACTGACTCAAGTTGTTCACAACAAAGCATATATTTTTCCTGGTATTCATCAAATAGATCAACAAAACAATAATCTATCTGTATAGAGTAGCATCAACTAAATTTGACGAAGTATTAACCAAGAGCTTCAAATTCGTTTCCATGGGTGTGGCCATGGCTTTACATTCCAACATGTCAAACTTATTCAGTATTTCAACTGCATACTTCCCTTGGTTAAGGAAGATCTTCTTTTGGCTCTACCAAACTTCAAGACCCAAGAAATAATTCTTCGGGCCTAGGTCTTTCATTTCAAATTCTACAACGAGATTCCCTTTGAAATTTGTGATGGACTTTTCTTCTCCTATCAAGAATAAGTCATCCCCATATATTAGCAATACAACTAGGTCATCATTCATAACCTTGAAGTAAAGATTATAATTAATTTTACTCTTGGTAAATCCCAAGCTCATCATGAAACTGTCAATTCTTCCATACCAAGCTCTTTGAGCTTGCTTCAACCTGTATAGAGCTTTCTTCAACCTACAGACATGAGTTTTTCTATCTTCAACTTCAAACCCTTATGGTTGTTCTATGTACACTTCTTATTCAATAACACCATTTAAGAAATTTGTTTTCACATCCATCTGGTGCAACTTCCACTTCATTTTGGCTGCAAGAGATATGATGGTTCTAATAGAAGTGTATCTTGCTATAGGAAAAAATGTTTCTTCATAGTCAATACCTTCCTTTTGATAAAATCCACAAAGCATAAATCTTACCTTATATTTTTCAATACTTTTGTATGCTGCATGTTTTATTTTGTATATCCACTTGGAAGATACCACATATTTGTTATTTGTCTTGGGAACTACTTCCCACTCATCATTCTTTATAATGGACTGGTATTCTTTTGTCATGGAATTCATCCATTCTTTCTTCTGAACAACTTCTTCAAAGCAAGTAGGTTCCTTATCTACGAAATCACACATCAAGGCCACATAACTAGAGAATGGATTAGGCTTCTTTCTTTGTCTCATGATTCCTTATGGGGCACCATACTTCTCTGCATGTTGAATAATTTCTCTATCCCAGGCCAACTTTCTCTTGCAAGAGATCATCATACGGGGAGGTTCTTGAGATTCTATCATATCATGATCTTCTGGAATCTCATCATCACAGGTAACTACAACTTCTTTCATGGGTTTTGCAACTCTAGGAGCTACAGGTTCTTCTTCATACACTTCTTCTAACTGGCATCTCTTGAGTGTTGCATTTTCATCAAATGTTACGTCTCTGCTGATCTCAATATGATGGTAACCTAGTATGTAGATTTTGAAGGCCTTAGATACCTCACAGTATCCAACAAATATTCCCTTCTTTCATGAAGGATCCAATTTAGTTCTCTTTTCTTTCAGAATGTGTACAAATACTGGACAACCAAATATTTTGAGATGGATTACTTTTGGCTTCTTTTCGGTTAACATTTCTTCGGGGGTTTTGAATCCAAGTGAACTATGGGATAAACTGCTCTGGACATGTTATCCCCATTTTGTGGATAACTAAGGAGATTATGTCTCGAGGCCCTCAAGTTGCAGATATGGAGTGTTGAGATACTACATGACCAACAATACCCCTTTTCACATATGGAAACCCCTCTCACTAACACAGATGGTCACAGATTTCCAGATGGAATCCACCACATTAGTTGGATTCTAGAAGACAGTGGGCCTTTCTCCATGAGGTACAAGTTAGTATTATGGTGAGAATCATTTCAATATTTAAGATAATTGAGTATGTTGTATCTTAGATTACTCTAGATTTCATGATATATGCTTGGGCATTATGCCTTTTTCCCTACTTCACCTTGGTGCCTGAAATTCTTTCCTATTCCTTGGGGATGGGTTTGCTACCAGGAACTCCCTTAAAGAACCATCATATTGCTCCCAACCATACTTACCACTTTCCATCATTATTCCCCTACATTTCCTTATCTCTTTGGATTTTAGGGTGTATTGACCCGAGAAGGGGTTGTCCTTCATTCTATGGGAAGAAGGGGTTGAAGGCCCAGAGGGATTGATGTTGCGTAAAATATAAAATCCTTATATGAACCTTCCAGATGCATTGCCCAGGGATCACCCAAGAAAGAAATGAAACGCTTATCTTTGAGTAAAGGGGACCCACAATATAATAAAGAATGTTTAAAAGGTTAGTTGAAGGATAAGAGGTCTCATCACAAGCCGACCTATCACGTCCATGAATATCTAGTGGTATGAAAATTCCATCATCTAGTCACCAAACCAGGGTAATGGCTCTCAGTTGCGTGACTGAGAGAAAGGGGGTCTCATCACGAGCCAACCTTCTCATTTCCACTAGGTGTTTGTGGGTGACATTGTCATTATCTGGTCACCACGCCAGGGTAGTGACCTTCAACCTCTCCTTAGCAATTAATTGTTTGATTTAGTGATCTTTGATGCACATGCTTAGGTGGCTCATTTAATGATTGGATTCACTTATCATGATGTTATGACATGAGATCCTTGGAGGCCATGTTCATTTGTCTTTGTAGAATCTAGTTGGTGGACAATTTTGGGAGAACAAGCCTAGCTTGGGCTTCCATGGGGCTACAAACCCACAAGTTGGATGCCAAGGGTCCACATGCCAGATCACAGAGATGAAATATTGAAGACCTAGAAGATAGCTTGATGGACCTACCGCATGCTTCACATGCCAAACGACTTGCCTAGGAGAGGAAAAATGTCACCTCTTAGGGCATGACATCACTTTTGGGGGCTAGGGTTTGGTGGTGATGTAGCCACTTATTGACACATGGATGTTTTGAGGAAGAAGAGGTCTTCATCATTAGGATATTGCCTAGATGCTTGAGATGTGGCCTTTGGAGGCCTACACATGCTTCTCCAACATCGACTTCTTCTAAGTGGCAAAATATCCCCTAAATGGGAGACGTCCATGTAAATTAGGGTTTTACTTGTGCAAAAGTGAAATTTTAAATGAATTGTTTAATATTACTTTGTTAAAGGGGGAAAGATTAGGGTTGTTGACCCCTAGTCTTGTGTTTTATCCCTAAATTTATTGACAAGTCACCTTAGTGACATTTTGTATAAATAAGAGATCATATGATCTCATTTGGATATAAATCTCCCTCTTGTGAGAGGACTTGGATCTGAAATTTTCTCTATACTTGGCTATATTTGTCTCTTGTGCACTTGTTTATGGCTATTTCTTGTGAATGGTTGATGGAGGAGTGAGGCGCTAGCCTTGGATGAATGCTTTCTATATTTTATGGTGGATTATCTTAACATCTTTCTTGATTTTGGTATGGTATTATACTCTTATGCTATCATTTTTTCAAGTCAAGGATTGTTGTGCTAGGATATAAGTGGGAAGTAAGAGTATTTAAACCCCCACTCTAGTCTCCATCATTTATTGCTTAAAGTTCATTGATGTTGTAAGAGTTTGTTTGAGGAAGTAAGAGGATTTACACCCCTCATTCTCAAACCCTAACTAGAGATACTTGCCTTGGGAAGTAAGAGGATTTACACCCCGACGGAAGTAGCATATCTAGTTCATTTATTTGACTCCACTAACCCAATAGTAAAGGCACTAGTCATCTATTCTTTGCATTGGAGATATAAAATCATTTCCTTGGGAAATGTGAGTTTTGATCTTTTGAAAGATCTCTTGCTTGGATTTGGTTTTCCTCATTGAGAGGAGTCTTCCCCTACTAGAGCTTCCCCTCTTTCCCACTACTTTACTTTCTGTTACAAACCCTAACCTACAACCATTAGGGTTGATCTAACCTAGATAGATAACTAATCCTAACTCCTAAACTAACCCAATAGTAAAGGCACAAGTCATGTATTCTTTGCATTGGAGATATAAAATCATTTCCTTGGGAAACGTGAGTTTTGATCTTTTGAAAGATCTCTTGCTTGGATTTGGTTTTCCTCATTGAGAGGAGTCTTCCCCTACTAGAGCATACCCTCTCTCCCACTACTTTACTTTCTGTTACAAACCCTAACCTACAACCATTAGGGATGATCTAACCTAGATAGATAACTAATCCTAACTCCTAAACTAACCCTAGACTAACTCTTAAATTTTGCTCATTTACTCTACTGACCAGGGTGCATCTTTTGGGCTGATTGTTGGCATATTTTGATGGTGTAATTTTCTTATATAAGTGACTAAAAGCTACAACCATAAGGTTGCAATTTTCTGCAGAAATATACATGTTATAACAACTTACTTTATTCAGCCTCAACGTGCCATATTTCATTTACAATTGATTTCCTAACTCATTGATAATATTGATGAATGATATTATGCTTTACATATTGATTTAGAATGATTTATTTGTTGATATAAACTGTTATTTGTTGCTGCAAATTAGGGACATCAAGCTTAACTTGCTGATGCATACTAACATATATCATTGCAAGTTGGATTTTCTTGTGTCTCGGGCAAGTACAATCATCTGGAGAAGTACTATATGTTTGGGGAAACAATCACTTAACTTACAAGGAATCTCTTCCCACTTTTCACTCCATTTATATTTGACCTCTAGGGGTTTCACATCCATTTCCATCCATCCCCATCTCTTTCCCCTAAGGTCACCGAGATCACCTCCCTGGAGTGACCTAGTCACCCTTAAAGTGCGAGACCTACATCAAGGTGACATTGGGTGTAGGATTCCCAAGTTGTAACACTTGTTTTTGTGGTTCGGTCAGGATTTTCCCAACCTACAACTTGTGCTATAACATTTTGGTGTCGTTGTCGGGGAAGATTTTGTATCTTCTTCGTACCCTAACAACACTTTGGAAATATATCCCCAAGCCTTTCCTTTATATTTCCTGGCAACTCCACCTAAGGGATGTTCACTTTCCCTTTTTCTTGATGAGTTCATCTTGAAGCTCATCTGGCGACTCCACCTTCCCAGAATCCTTCTTTCCCCAAACCTTTTCCCCCTGGGAGGTTCAAGCCTTCTAAGGTTTACCAAAGAAGGCCTCCTCTCAGGTCTCTCGTTGCTAAAACTGTTTTCCATAATACCCTTCCTCTTGTTCCAATGGCTCGCCCTTGGGAAAATGACCTCTACAAACCCATTAACATGGTCAATATCCAAGGTTACCCTAAAAAAATGCCAACAAAGGTCAACAAGTGGTTGCCAAACTTCCCAGGAAACAATGTGATAACTGCTGAAGACCACATTTATGTCATGGGCCAGGACATGGACAATGCATGTATTGGCTATGAAGATGTGGCCATGAGGTTATTTGCTTCAGCATTGACTGAACAAGCCCTTGATTGGTTCAACGGACTCCCTGATAATCATATCATATCCTATGATTCATTTTGCAACTTATTCAAGAGAAGATGGTCAAAAAGGGAATATTGGTGGGACACTTGGGACTCAGTTCAATCAAATAAATAAAAAGGAGAATGAAATAGTAAAGGAATTCATTTCCAGATTTGATAGGTTGTATAATCAAATTCCAACAGATTTCCATCCTACGACATCATCAGTTCGTCCCCTTTACATGAATGCTTTTGAAGGGAAGTTCTGATACATTCTCAAAGATAAGAATCCCACATCATTGGTAGAGGCTAAAGAGTTCAATATCGACATTGAAGAGAATCTCCTCGATTAAAAAATAGAACCTTTCTAGTACCCTCGTACAAAGACATAATCAAGGACGAAGGTTTCCAACAATAGTGTTCCTGATTTGATTTCTCTCCTGACTCAGAAGATAGACCAAATGAATACTTTGTTTGTTTAGGTGCATAATCAACTTATGAACCGTATGACTACAGTGGAAAGAAATCAATCTGCTCCCAGACCTCATTTTTCCAGACAACAGAGAAATGCCACCGGTTGGAAACTAAGACCTCAACAAGAGGCAAAGGCCCTAGATCCTTTGAAACCTATTGGGACAATTTATATAGAAGCTTGGTGTCTCCCATGTCAAGAACCCCATAGGGAATATAAGTGCTCTCGACAAGACAAAGATCATCCTGACGATATAAACTTCATGATTTGCAATTTTGACGATAAACAAGTTACCCAAGAACAGATCAATGATGTAACGACCCTAAATGGATAAATGATTAAGATTATTAAGTAAGAGTTAATTAAAGAATAATTGAGGATTAACCAAGTAATAATAATCTGACTGAAGATCACATTTAATGACTTGTGACATAAATTTAAGAGATCAAAAAGAAAATATATAATAAGAATTGCGTATGCCCAGGGGGTGGCGTATGCAGAGCGGGATAGCCCAGAAATCCCGAGACGATAAAATATTAAAGGGGGACGCAGGACGGAGGACAGGGGGAGGTTGTGGAGTAATTGCGTTAGTCGGCAGGGAGGAATAGGGGATGGGAAGAGGGGGATGGGCGCACCATTCGGCGGGGATGGATGCTGCGGATTGTATTGCTGAGCCAGTGGTATTGGCCGAGAACCATTGCGTATTGCCGTGAGCAGAATTTCTATGCACTGTGGTATTTGTTGTGCACTGTGGTATTTGCTGTGCACTGTGGTATTGGCTGTGAGCCTGTTGTATTCTCTATGGACTGTTGGCTTGCTGGGAGCAAGGAACAGAGTGTTCTGGACTGTGGATTTTGATCAGGGGAGGCACCGAGTTGCTGGAGGTTTTGGGCACGGAGGGCCAGGATATTCGTAGATATCCTGGAGCTAGGTAGTTTTCCTAGTTGGCAGGGAGGACAGTAGTTTTGGGCAGTTATTTTCATGTTTGTGGCAGGGTTGATCTATGTAGCAGGGAGTAGAAAGGCAGCAACAAAGCAAAGAGGCAACATAAATTAGCATCAGATCCAGGTACTTGTTAAGTTATGTATTTATTTCATACTGTAAATCATTTAGTATTTATTGATAAATCCAAGTTACTGAAGTTGCTGTTATAAAAGTCA
>ML793737.1:157050-176607 GCA_009831015.1 Picea engelmannii
AAATTATTTTACCTTAAAAATCGCCAAAATTTTATAAAAACTATATAAAATCCTTAGAAATTTGAATATTTTTACAAAAATATCGCCAAACATTTATAGTTGGCATATGAAGGATAAGTAAGATTCGCCAAGGTTTCTACATTAAAATAAATTTCCATCCTTAAAATCATCCCTGATTCTAATTTACAACAAGACTTGGGCCGAACACTTGCAGCATATTCAACAGGTTCTGCACACCATGCAGCAGCACAAGCTATACACCAACTTGGAAAAATTCTCCTTCGGCATGGACAGGGTCCATTACCTGGGCTACATCATTGATTGGCATGGCATACATGTGGATCCAGCCAAGATCCAAGTCATCTGTGACTGGCCAGCCCCAACCACACTTACTGAGCTTCGGAGCTTCTCGGGCCTTGCCAATTTCTACCGCAAGTTCGTGTTGGGATTCTCCCATATTGCATGGGCCCTCAGTCAAATAAACAGGGGTGGTGGTAAGGCGAAATTTGCGTGTGGCCGGTCCCAACAACAAGCATTCGATGATTTGAAGCAGTGCTTGTGCCAGCCCCAGTACTTTCACTACCATACTTGCAACATCCCTTTGAGATCAAGACAAATGCTTTAGACTATGATGTGGGCACCATTCTCACTCAGCAAGGCCACCCCATGGCCTATCATAGTGAGACACTGTCAGATACTGTCCGTAAGTACCCGACTTACGACAAAGAAATGTACTCCATTGTGCAAGCCTGCCACCAGTGGAGACATTACATTCTTGGGAATGAGACAGTCATCCACACTAATCATAAGCCAATGCAGTTCATGCAGACACAGGGAAAATTGCAGAATGTCCGCCATCAAAAGTGGTCCACATACTTGTAGCAATTCCACCTCAACATCAAGTATAAAAAAGCAAGCACCAATCACGTCGATGATTGCCTCAGCAGACCGCCAGTCACGACACTCACCACGGTGCTAGACTCTTGTGGCCATGAGACCTTTGGATGGCCCCAACTCTATGAGGCAAACCCTGACTTTGCCACCACCTACCAAATGTTGGGTGCAAATGAAGTTGTCGATAATTTCCATTTTCAGGATGGGTTGTTGTGTCGTCTGGTCCATATCTTTGTTCCATCAAGGGAGCGAGTGGAGATGATCTAGGAAGCCCACTACAGTCGAGTGGCAGGACACTTCAACATCGAAAGGACAGTGGCAATGCTACATAAACATTTCTACTGGTCGAAACTTCGACAGGAGGTCAGCAAGTATATCAGGTCCTGCACTGCCTGCACTATTTCCAAACCGACCACTAAGAAACATGGCCTGTACACCCCTCTTCCTACTCTTGACATTCCATGGGAATCCATCTCAATGGACTACATGTCGGGCCTCCCGTACACCAAGTGGGGAAATGACTGTGTTTTGTGGTTGTTGATCGCTTTTCTAAGATGGCGATTCTGGTTGTCTGCAAGAAGAACATCACAGCAGAGGCCACTGCCAAGATCTTCTTTGAATGAGTCTGGGTACATTTTGGAATCCCACAAACCATTGTCTCAGATAGATATAGTCGATTTCTCAGCACATTCTGGTCGAGCCTCTGGTCACTGCTAGACACCAAGCTCACAAAATCCACGACCTTCCACCCCTAGACAAATGGCCAAACTGAGGTTGTAAATTGAATGATTGTGCATATACTTCACATGTATAATTCAAAGCACCCTCGCACATGGGATGAGAGCCTTCCCTATGTCCAACATAGCTACAAGTGAGCCCTGCATAGCTCAACCGACCACAACCCCTTTCAGGTGGGGTTGGGATTCCAACCACTGGGTCCCATAGATGTTGCATTTCCCCTTGCGGTCACCTCAACCGACTCATCTCCTGATCCAACTGAAGTTGACAAAGCCACCCAATTCCTTGAGAAGATCCAGCACATCCGCCAACAGGTTCAGGATATCCTACATAAGTCCAATGACAATTACAAACAACACCATGATCAACATCGAATGTCACATAAGTTTCAGGTGGACGTCAAAGTTTGTTTGCACTTACAGAAAGAATGCCTTACAGGACCCCATCGGAAGCTTCGTCCACTCCATTATGGGCCATACACTATCACCAAGGCCATGGGGGATAATGCTTTTGAGCTCAACATTCCTCCTTTCCTGGGCCTGCACCCAGTGTTCAATGTGGATCTCCTTTGCCCTTATTTCCACTATTATTGGACACCACAGAAGTAGCAAAATAGTTGACACCAACAGATCTCAACTTTGATTGTGTACAACAGGCATCCAATGATCAAATTGTGGACACATAGATCAAGGGCACTCAACAAAAAAGGATCCATCTTTATCGAGTTGTCAAAACAGAGCAGCTCTTGCACCAAGGCAAGTGGCTCACCCAGGGCCAAATTCAACAGAAATTTCCTCATCTAATGGGGGACCTCAACGCAATTGAGACCATTTCTTTATAATGAGGGAGGATTGATCCAAATGGATATCGGTGGCCACCCGCCTTTTCCAACTGTCTCAAAACAGTTTTCTGACAATTTTGGTAATTTACTATTTTTAGCAGTTTTCACTTCCGAAACCGTTTTGAGGCCCTAAACGATGTTTTTTGGGAAAATAGGTTTGCAATATGAAAGTTCCTTAAATATTGTGCCTAAAATGAATCTCCTCAATGATACCTTTCCAACGAGCTATCATACGCTTAAAACAAAGATCGTATACAAAAGTTACGACCCCGGGAAGTTGATGTACTGACTTACCCAAACGAGACCCACATGACTTCTGGCGCTTCATCTCCTAGGGTTAGGATTTTTGATATCGAGGGTTTTTGACATTCCTTCTTATTGTAAAAAGGCCTTCAGAGCCTCATTGTAATCATCTTCTTACGAATGAGCGCAACCGTCACATCTCTTCTCAGAGATAAACCGTCACCATTCCAACAAGCTTGTTTCCGCTGCATTTTATAGTTTTCAACTTATTTCATTATTGAATAGAAACCCAGTTTTATTGTATCTCCGTTATTTTGTGTTAAACACCTACTAATAATCTGTATTCATTTCATTCTCCTCATAAAATCCGGATCACTAAGCCTATCATTGAGCCTTCTACTGTTTCCTTTCCTTCAACTATTTCAGAACTAAATCTAAATCAATGGAAGTTGTTTGTTGAGCTCATTGAAGAGAAACAAACAAATACTTTATCTATAGCTGAAGCTTTGAGAGATCATAGTAAATATATGAAAAGTGAACCATAAACACTCTCATCATCACCTCAATCTTTTTCTTCTGAAGAAAATAAACCATGATATTGTTCTTTTGAAAACCCTCTTTTTCTGGGACCTTCATCCTACTCTAGTCCAGAAAAGAAACCTTTGTTTTCTGAAGATCAAGAAATTATATCAGATCAGTTAAGTTGCTTCACTCAAGGAACGGTCTCTCTTTCTACATCACCCATTTTGCTTACTCCTACACCTCAAACATCAAAGATAACAAATATTAGAATGGATGCAATAGTTGCAACTAGATATGCACTATTAAACCTGCCACAAGTCATGTATGCTTTCCCACCCAATGATTATATGAAATATTTGCCAAGATTCAATGGAGAGGGAGGACTTACTGTTGAAGAGCATTTAAATTCTTTCTACAGTTTTTCAGACAATTTTAATGTGGAGCATGCAAATGTTTGGAGGAGACTTTTTGTGCAGAGTTTAAATGGTGAAGCAAGAAAATGGTTCAGAAGTCTGCCACCTAATTCCATTTCTGATATTGATGCACTGGATGATACCTTTTTAAGACATTGGGGAGATAAGAAAGACTACTTATATTACATCACTGAATTTGGTGCTTTAAAAATAAAACAAGGTGAATCAATATCTTATTTTACTAAAAGGTTGAATAAAATGTATAGTAAAATTCCAGATGAAATTATGCCTTCAAAAACATCAACCAAAATCACCTTTGCCAATGCCTTTGATGTTGAATTTTCTCTATTACTGGGAGAAAGGAGGTCTTCTACTTTAAGTTTGATGCAGGAAGAAACTATTGAGGTAGAATCTAAAATACTAGCAGCAGACAAATTAAAGTCCAGGGGTGATAGAGACATGAAAAAACAGAAAGAAGAGCTTCCTTCTTCTCATACAACATATGATTCTAAGATGGATGAAATAGCCAAAATGTTAAAAACCTTGACATCTGAGATGGCTAGGTTGAAAATGGAACAAAAACAACCCAACAGACCTACACATGAAGGTGGATATAGAAACCCTAATAAGTTTAGGAGACCTAATAATGCACCTCAGATCTTACCAAGAGAAAGGAGGAATCAAGAAGATCAAAATGTTTTCCCCCCTTTCCAAAATAATGAAGTAGAAGAGGTTGAAGAAATAGATGATACTGAAGATGACAGTACCGTGCATTTAAATGATTCAGAATCATCTCCTACTCATTTGACACAACAAGATTATGAATATTCTTTGATATTAAATCAATTTGAAGAAGGGGATGTTGATGAAGTTATCCAGAAAGAACCTAAAATAAAGAAGTATGATCTTAGATCCAGATCAAATACACCTAAGGTGGATACATTTGTTTCAACAAAGAAGGCCGATACTCCAGTTAAATCAGGAGTCAGTAAAGAAAGCATTGGGATTCAAATTGATCAACAACTAAAACAACCTATTAACATTAGTACTACAGAGTTAAAGGAAACAAAAAAGGTTGTTTCTTCTTTCAGCTTGGAACATGAAATTAATAAAATTAAAATCCCCATACCTTTGATAGAATTAATGAAAACATTGCCTTTTAGGAAGTTTGTTCTCAAGGCATTGCAACCCCTTACTCAGGTCACCTTTTCAAATACTATCAACCTTGAAGATGAGAATCCTACTATAACCATTGGACCTCATATTGAAGGCAGGATTGATGCTTCTCCTCCTTTCTACATATCTCTGAACATTCATGACAAAATATTTCATAATTGTTTAATGGATTCAAGGGCTTCACACAATGTCATGCCAAAAGTGGTAATGGATGAATTAGGTTTAGACATCACTAAACCCTACCTTGACCTATATTCATTTGAATCCAGGAAAGTTAAATGTCTGGGAGTCATCAAGGACATGGTTGTTACTTTATCTCAGTTACCTATGAAAAGTGTGGTATTGGATGTTATTGTAGCTGACATACCTCCTAAATTTGGAATTCTTATGTCAAGGTCTTGGGCTAAGAAAGTAGGAGGAACATAACAAATGGATCTCAATTATGCTACCATACCTATTTTTGGTGGAGAACATCGAAGATTGTACATGGAAGTAAAGTTGGCTTACTTGGTAAGTGATCATGAAAACCCTAGTAAGCATCCCATATATGTTGTAGAAGATTAACTTGTTTCCTCTATTTTTCATATTGGTGATCAAATGGTTGAAACATTAGTTAAAAAAGTAACACTTACAATTGGAGACAATCCAGAAAATTTTGTCTGGAAAATGTATTTTGATGGGGCTTGCTCAAAATAAGGTTCTGGGGATGGGATTGTTTTCATTTCCCCTACCAAAGAAGTCATTCCTATGTCATATAAACTTGAATTTGACACAACCAACAACATCCGTGAATATGAAGCTTTGCTATTAGGATTGAAAGCTGCTAGAGATATGGGTATAGATAAACTTTTTGTTTTTGGAGATTCAGAACTTATTATCCATCAGATAAAAAACATTTATCAGACCAAACAACAAAGGATAAAGAAATATAGGAATGAGGTGTGGGATTATGTTGATAATTTCTTCTTAACATTCAACATCACTTTTGTGCACATAAATTTGAATCAGCAGGCAAACTCTTTAGCACTTGCAACCAATAACTTTAAGACTCCAATTTTTCCTAACTTAAAATTTGAGATTGAGGTTAGACACAGACCCTCAATACCAGATAACATTAAAAATTGGCAAGTTTTTGAGGATGATCAAGAGATTCAAATATTCTTAAAGACCATTGATGAGTTTTCCAATATTTCAATAGATCAAGATAATGAGAATGATGATATGGAAGTACATGCTGCAAATGTTCTTCAAGACAATGTTGTTGGGCACAAAATCATTGAATTGAAAACACATCATCTTCCTAAATGTTTGGTTCCACTTGAGAGATTATTTGATCACAACGATGTTTCCAGAAAAGATGTTATTTAGATAGAAGAGACTGATGTGATAGACTATGATATCAGTTCAAATCTAAATCCCAAGATGGTGAAATTATCTAGAAAACTGTCAGAAAAACAGAGAGACAAATATGTAAATTTGATGAAACAATATTTAGATGTATTTGTTTGGTGTTATGAAGACTTAAAGGTTTTTGATACAGAGATTATGCAACACAAGATTCCTCTAAAGCATGGATCAAACCCTTTTAAGAAGAAGTCTAGGCAATTTGATCCATTGTTGTTACCCATAATAGAAAAAGAACTGAAAAGGTTATTGGATGCCAAAATTATAGTACCATTGAGATACTCAGAGTGGGTAGCTAATTTAGTACCTATCAGAAAAAAGAGTGGAGAGATAAGGCTTTGTGTGGACTTAAGGAATTTGAACATGTGTTATTTAAAAGACAATTATCCATTACCAAAAATGGATCATATTTTACAAAGAGTAGTAGGGGAAAAGAATATTTCTATGCTTGATGGCTATTCAGGGTATAATCATATATCAGTAATGGAAGAAGACAAGAAAAAAACAACTTTTACCACTCCCTGGGGCACTTTCATGTATGAAAAGATGCCCTTTGGATTGATGAATGCAGGAGCAACCTTTCATAGGGCTATGGACATTGCATTTATTGGTGAGAAAGAAAGGTTTATGGTTATTTATATTGATGGAATTACTTTATTTTCAACCTCTGATGAAGAACACTTGCAGCATTTGAAGCAGACATTTGAAAAATGCAGGAGGTATGGTATATCATTAAACTCTAAAAAATCTTATTTTTCCATGGAGGAAGGAAAACTCTTAGGACATATTGTTTCACCAGAAGGAATCAGGATAGATCCTGAAAGAGTAAAATCTATCTAGTAGATAGACATTCCAAGAAACAAAAAGTCTATCCAATCCTTCATAGGTAAAATTAATTTTTTAAGGAGATTTATACCAAATTTTGCAGAGATCATCAAGTACATTACTGATATGTTGAAAAATGATGCAGAAATCAAGTGGATACCAAAAGCTAAAGAATCTTTTGAGAATATTAAGCATGCTCTTGTTCAGGCCCCTGTTCTCATAAGCCCTAATTACTCCAAGGAATTCATGATTTTTTCATTTGCTTCGGAAGACACCATAGTTGTTGTTCTTTTACAAAGAAATGATCAAGGGTATGAGCAACCTATCTCCTTTTTCAAAAAAAACTCTCAGAGACTCTGAATTAAAATATGAAATTATGGAGAAGCATGCATATGCTCTGGTGAAGGCTTTAAAGTCTTTCAGGGTATATGTTCTACACTCTGAAATCACTGCATATGTTCCAAGTAGTGCAATTAAATAAATTTTGGTTCAACCTGACTGTGAAGGAAAGAGGGGAAAATGGATAACCAAAATTCTAGAATACAATCTAACTATAAATCCCACTCAGTTGATAAAAGGACAAGGCCTTGCCAAATTAATGACATAGTCAAATTGCAAAGCAATTGGGTTGTTTCATTTCTCAAGCAAATCAAAAAATTCTTCATTTCAGATTGAGGAAACTAGCTCACAGGTAAATAGTAAATATTCTTCTTCACCATGGTACAAAGATATTTTATTTTTTCTGATAAATCTTCAGTCTCCTCCTGAATTGGATAAATCAAAGTTTAGATCACTTAAATTGAAATCAATGAAGTATTGTATTATTGATCAAATCTTGTTCTGGAAAGATCCTAATGGGATTTTGTTGAGGTGTGTTAATGAAGACGAGGAATTTTTTTTTTTTTTGTGATTTACATCATGGTGTTTGTGGAGGTCATCACCATTGGAAGGCTACTGCTTTCAAGATTCTAAGAGCAGGCTATTATTGGCCATTATTGTTTTCAAACATATTTGCTCAGGTTAGGGGATGTGAACCATTCCAGAAGCTTGCAGGAAAGCATAAACTTATGTCTTTGCCTTTAAAACCCATTATTGCTCATGGACCATTTCAGCAATGGGGCTTAGACTTCATCAGGGAAATCAATCATTCATCTTCTAGACAACATAAGTGCATAATTACAACCAAAAATTACTTTACTAAGTGGATTGAAGCAATTCCAACTCGGAATGCAACATATAAGGTAATCATGGAATTTCTTGAAGGGCATATTTTTTCTAAATTTGGTTGTCCTAAGAAGCTAGTCAGTGACAATGCTCAAGATTTCAAATCAAACTCCATGATTGATTTTTACAATAAGTACAATATCAAATTGGTCCACTCCACTCCTTACTATCCCCAAGAAAATGGGTTAGCAGAATCGTCCAATAAGAGCCTCATAAGGATTATAAAAAAACTATTTGCAGAAAACAAAAAGTCATGGGATTCCAAGTTAAAATTTCCTCTATGGGTTGATTGGATCAGAAACAAGAAATCTATTGGAACTTCTCCATTCCAAATGGTGTATGGAACATATGTTATTTTTCCAACTCAATTGGGTTTACCTGTTCTTAAATTTCTGCAAGAAGAGCTATAAGAACCCAATGATATCCAAAGGAGAGTTTTTCAGATGATAGAAGTTCAGTAGGCCAAAGAAAAGATGGATTAGAAAGTTGTTGTTCATCATAGCAAAGTCAAAGCCACATTTGATAAGGGAACCAAGAAATATGTTTTCAAAGAAGGAGATTTGATATTGAGATGGGATGTTAGAATAGAGGACAAATCTAAACATGGTAAGTTTGATAACTTATAGTATGGTCCTTTCAAAATAGACAAGGTTATGAATAACAATGCTTTTCTCTTACATAATCTAGATGACATTGAGATTTTTGGAGGCCCTGTAAATGGGATATTCCTGAAACATTACTTTCTTTAAAATTTTATCAAAACTTTCAGTCTGTACAATAGGTTTTTATTTCAATAAAGACTCCATATACCCAATGGAATTGTTTTATACAATTTGTGTTTTAAATAAAGGATGATAGAACATGGAAATCAAAGAATCAGAAGGATATAAAGGCATTGGTCTGCAGATCTTAAAGTTTCCTCATGAAGATTTACCCCTAGAAGAAGCCAGTGTCAGTCTTTAACTTTGTTCTTGATTAAGTGAGCTTCCCTAATCTTTGATTGTTGGCACAGGGACAGACCTAGGGTTCAACACTTCAACAACGCACCAACAAAACCCTAACTACCGGCCCTTTCAGCAACACCTACGAAGCAGATGAAGTCTCACCTGAGGTAGAGGCAGGGGGGTTGCAGGACTTAGGTGGTTGCAACCTAGCTGAGACACAGATATGTGATCACAACACTTAAGAGAGCACTTAGTAATTAACATTCATTAGTCTTTAAACCTTATTCACATCGCAGGTCAAACCCTGATTACAGAACAACGTAGTATTACTCAAGATCTAAGGGAATCTAACCATTCAACACATATCATCCAAGTAGATCTAACATTCATTCACATATAAGGCACTGGGCATCAACTGGATCTACCTATCATGCATCAAGATCATTACATTGAGAAATTAAATGCATAAACAACATAAACAACATAGCACAAAGCACATCGACATAGGATATACATGGTTCACCTTAGTGTGGGGCTACGTCCACCAACTCTTCTTTTCTTCTTTATTAGGCTCTTCTAATCTTCTTACATGCACCAAGCCACAAAGCCAACTCCACATAGGACATGAGATCTGTGTGCACCTCACTAGATCCTCCTTCCCCGAGTTGTATCCAAGCACAGAGCCTTACTCAGTCTGTCTGCACCAAGCACTTCCAAAACGCTTGCACTTAGCTTTGCAAGCCTTTACACATCTTCTTGCACATAGCTAATATTAGCACTAAGCCCTTGGCCTATTAGGTCTACTTCTTACATTGCCTATATACTTATTTATACATTACAAAAAGGACCTAAACATGGGTAAGACCCATGGGCCGACATCCCATACCCGTTACATAAACCATAAAACCAAAAAATCCTGCAAAAAGGGCGAGATACCGCGATCTCAGCTTCACTTGGGCGTTTTGTCTTCAACCAGCCTGTCAAAGTCCTAAAAATGGTCAAACACGACCAAGGTTCTCCCAAAACTTAGTCGAGGGCCAACCGACCCCCAACACTCACCTGTGACTCATCTCGAGTCACTCTGATATGGGCAACACTACTTCAAAGGCCTCGAGCTTAGCTCAAGTTTCCTTGACTTGCTGCTTCGTCAGGGCCTCGTGCTCTACAAACTTTTGAATGACTTGCTCGGTGATATGTCCTTCCAGCCGCTACTCTAATGTGGTGACCACCTGTTCCAACTGTGATCCTTGTCCTTCGATGTCTTCAAAGAGGGTGTAGGCTTCCTCCTGCACCGGCTGGAGTCGCTATGTCACCTCCATCATTCTACTCTGGATAGCAGTGACTTGCTGCTGAACTACGCGTTGCTCCTACGATCTCTTCATCTTCTCAATGACCATAAGTTGTTTCAGCTGTGCTTGCACTGTCGATGCCTTTTGCTTCACTTCCTGGAGCTGTGCCTCCAATCTCATCAGCGCCGGGTCTTCTACAAGGCGCTCATAGGCCTACGCGCATCGGTTACTTAATTTCTTGCATTCTAAATCCAACGCCTTGATTCGTTCGACTATGCTCCTGGCAGTTTCTTCCCTTTGGTCTCACACTTCCTGCGGAGTGCTCGACACTGCTCGCAGTTCAAACTCTTCTACTCTTGCTTGAAGCTGCTAAATGGACTCAGCGAGATTCCCCACTTGGCTCTCAGCTGTCTCTTCTTCCATCTAAGCCAATATCGACACAGAGTGAAGTGCTCTATTCACTGCCTCTTTAACTCCAATCTGCTCTGCGAGAAACTGGTCTTTTTCTCTCTGGATCTTCTCTCTGTCCACTTAGAACTTTTCTCTCATATCATCTTTCTCTTGTTGTGCAACCCGAAGTTTCTCTAGGGCTTCCTCCTGTGCTTTCTTAAAGGCCTCTGTGGCCTGCTCCTTTTCTTCCTGTACTCGACGAAGTCGAGCCTCTGTTGCATCTGCTCTACGTAGTCGGGTGGGCTCATCCCCCAATTCTATACCTTCTGATGACGACAGCGTAGTAAATATTGCGTGGCTCAAATAGAGAGCTTGTTGTACCCCCTTCAGCTCTGCCTCGATTCTGTTGTACATTGTTTCCTGCTTTGCTTCATTTCGCTGCAAGATATCCTCTGAAGCATCTGCTACAACTGTGATGATGAGGTCAATATCATTCACCGTGAGTATGTTCTGTAACTGAGGCTTATTGGCTCGGGATTTCTTCCGTGCTGAGGGTTTCTTTGGAGAAACCTTCCTTTTCTTCGTCATCTCGGCCTCTGTAAGGGAATCCTTTAGTGATGTTACTTCGCCCTTTTTATGCTTGCTTCTTCCCCTTCCTCCTCTTGGTTTACTTCATTGCCTCCTCCTCCTCTAGGTGAATCAGACACAATTTCCTCTGATGCATTGTTTATCTCCTGCACTTCTTCCTTCTTCTTCTTCTTGGTGCTTCTTGGTCCATCATACTCTTCTCGGGTGACCAAGGGACTTCCTATGATGTCGGGGTCGGAGAGTTTTGCATATCCAGCTGGTACAAGGAATCCGACAGGCCATTCCTTGGTTATCTCCTCCATATCTTCCTCAGTCAATTTATAGTACGACTATAGCTCCTCCTTGTTTTCATCCTCGTGCGAAATGATATATATGAAGTGTCGGTCTGCGTGGAACTTCGCGAGTGGCCTAAACCGATGGAGTGTATTCAACGTCATTCGGGGGAAAGATTCAATGGCCCATGTGAGCTGTAGGTAGTAGGTGTGGAAGACATCGTTCGGCTGCCACTACTTCACCATATCGCTTGAATACCACAAGGTGGTGAACCTCGCGGCCAATGGTTCAGATGGCTCGACTTCAGGGAATGTCGCTCCCTATGGCATCTCCCAAGCGACAAGCGTAATAAGAATCAACAACCAACTGAAGTGGAATTCATAACCTTGGCCCTGCGCTTTGTGACAATCCTTCTCCAATTCATTGACGAGGTAGCTCGCCTAGTTCATCTGCATCCCTTCAACACACTTCCCTGCGAGGTCGACTACGAACCTTGTGACTTGCGTTGGTCTGTTCTTCCTAACGATCTTGCCAACGATCATTTGATAAGCTAGGAGCACTGCACCATCTTGGATGGAGGCTACCTTGTAGCCTTGCTTCCTTTTCTCCACATCACCATACGTTTCCTTTATTCGTTGCGCTAGGGAGTGATTTGCAGCCTTCCCTGTGTAGAACTTCTGAGAGTTTGGTCCCTGCATGCTCAGTCCAGTGATCATGTGGATCAACACCAGATCCATAGTCACGTGCCTATATAGCCATAGATAGCCTCCATGGTAGCACGACATGAGGAGTTTAACACACACGTTAACCTCCTGATGTCTGTCGAAGTAGGGTATCTTCATCACCTTTAAAATAGTGGACCTTGCGATATCCTTGATCCACTACTGGGGAACTATTTTCGGCTTCTTCCTAGTTGTCTTGGTTAGGTACCTATGCGGTGCGACCAACACATAATTCTTCCTATCTCCCAGGTTAAAGTCGTTGATCTTAAGATCATGGATCAGTCCTAGCTACAGTCCAACTATGCATATCCCCTTCAGGAGGTATGTCGTGATGAGTGTGTACTCAAAATATCTTGGGACGTTGTCATGACTAACCGCACCATCCAAAGGCGGGATGTAGTCGGGCAAGACCGACAGGATCTACTTTGCACTCGCCAGATCGTCGCGGTGATTTCTTCTCTTCTTCCTCGCGGTCCGGGATGGCCTAGATCGACGTCTAGTCGACGGGTATGCTTGCAATCCTCTCGTCGATGAGGCCTGTACTCCTATGGACATGACCTTCTCAGCCATAAGGTTTATTAGGATCTCCTCCACAGACTTCTCTACTAAGTTGCGTTCGCCCGACATACACACTCGTGATCAAATATCTCAGGTAGGTGAACGGGTGCTCAGGGTAATAAAAACAGGTGGCGAGATCTCAAATCATAGCGTGATAGCAATCATTTCTATGTTAGCTCAGGTAAATCACAATTTGCAAAAGTGTCCCCGGTGAGGCATTCGACGGATTAAATAAACAATGTCTTAACAAACTCCTTCAACAGGCAGGAATGCCTCAATCAATAAGATTCCATCCGTTGTGGCGCGGTCCCAATGGTCCAATAGCGATCTTTCCGGCAATAACTGCATTTCTAGTCGTTCTGGAGCATTGTTCTAATAGTTGGGATGCCTCCAACAGTCATATTGTTTCACCATGTCGAAGTTCCCTTCTGCGTTGTTATACTATTCCGACGAGGTTCAATTTATGCAAGTCTTCCTTCTGCGAAGTCCTCTCTGGAGCTTCCTGCAATTGTTCTAACTTTGCTTTCTTCTTACTGAGCTTTATGGCCTTCTTCCCTGTGATCTGGGTCTTTGGATTCCTCTTTCCATTTTTTTCTTATCTGGTCTTAACATAGTAACTTCGCATTGCTGAGGGTCTTTCAAAGGGTTCAAATGTGATATTTCTTCTCTTACTATTTCTGGGGTGGGTTCTCTTCTCTCCTGCATGGATAGGTTCTTTAAGCCTTCTTGCGTTATTTCAATTCCAACAGCTAGGTCTCTGGCCCTCAGTTGCTTCGACTTGTCCTCTTGTTCTTCTATTAGTCGCTCTATTTTCTTGGCTATGAAGCCCCTTAATTCTTGCTTTTTCTGTTATGTGGCTACCTCTTCTTCTTTCCTTCAGATCTAATCTTTCTCCATCCAGGTCTTTCCTAACAAAAGTGCAAAATGAGTGTTATTCTCAACAAACTTAATGACCTCAAATTATTCTGCAGCCAATGTTCCACGAGCAAACATAGGTATATGATTAAGTCTTCCACATAGGGTTATCATCTTTCCTTTAAACAATCATATCCTTCCCAATGAAGGAACCATAGCAGGCTTTCCCAAAATTTCCCAAGTACTCTCTGGCATAAGATTCACCTCTGCTTCTTCATTCAATACACAGTCTATGTTGAAGTCTTTTATTCTTGTTTCTATGCACTCCTTCTCTTTTAAGATCTCTGGTAAATTGATGTCTCTGTGATCATTCAATGTTTCTTTTAGCTGCAATAATATAGTCTCTGATACTTTTTGGTGCTCTAGCATATTCTTAGTCTCTTGACCTTCTTCATGGTTTTCTTGTCTCAGGTTCATCTTTTCAACTTTAGCAATCATTCTAGCGCAATCCAAAACCTCATGACCAACAACTTTACAACAAAGACAAATAGGACCTCTACCAAGGCATTCCTTAGCAAGATGTCTCGGTCTTATGCAACTATAACAAAGTGGCAATCCTCTCTTTCTCTTAAACGATCCCCAACCTTTCTTGTACTGCGCACTGGGATCATAGTGATGGACCTGCAACCTGCAAAAATTATTTCTAGGGTCCTGCATCCATTTGTTAGTCCAACACTTCTTTCTATGCATAGAAATAACATATCTTTCAGTAACTCTATCAAATTTATTCAGATCAACTCTTTATTCTAGCTGCGCCCTAGTTTTCAGACTAGGACAAAATCTATCAAACATACCTAAGTTCATAATTTCGAAGAAAAAATTTCCACTTATCTTACCTTTCTTAGAGCAAAAATATTTAAGATCTTACCTCTTTTCTTAAGATCGGACTTCCTTCTCTTACCACAAAGCTTCTCAAGTCAAGTAGATTACTGCACACTACAACAACAGATCTAAGCACAAAGCTTTATCTTTTCTTCAGTTCCCAGCAATCACAGTTTCAGGTCCCAACAATGGAACCATTTGTTGGCACAGGGGTAGACCTAGGGTTCAACGCTTCAACAACGCACCAACAAAACCCTAACTACCAACCCTTTTGACAACACCTGCGAAGCAGATGAAGTCTCACCCGAGGTAGAGGCAGGGGGGGTTGCAGGACTCAGGTGTATGCAACCTAGCTGGGACACGGATCTATGATCACAATACTTAACAGAGAACTTAGCAATTAACATTCATTATTCTTTAACCCTTATTCACATCGCAGGTCAAACCTTGATTACAGAACAACATAGTATTCCTCAAGATCTAAGGACATCTAACCATTCATCACATAACATCCAAGTAGATCTGACATTCATTCACATATAAGGCACTGAGCATCAAATGGATCTACCTATCATGCATCAAGATCATTACATTAAGCAATTAAATACATAAACAACATAAACAACATATCACAAAGCACATCAACACAGGATATATGTGGTTCACCCTAGTGTGGGGCTATGTCCACCAACTCTTATTTATTAGGCTCTTCCAATCTTCTTACATGCACCAAGCCACAAAGCCAAGTCCGCGTAGAACAGGAGATCTGCACGCACCTCGCCAGATCCTCCTTCCCCGAGTTGTATCAAAGCACATAGCCTTACTCAGTCTCTCTGCACCAAGCACTTCCAAAATGCTTGCACTTAGCTCTGCAAGCCTTAACACATCTTCTTGCACATAGCTAATATTAGCACTAAGTCATCGACCTACTAGGTCTACTTCTTACATTGCCTAGATACTTATTTATACATTATAAAAAGGGCCTAAACATGGGAAAGACCCATGGGCCGACATCTCATACCCGTTACATAAACCCTAAAACCCAAAAAGGGTGAGATCTCACAATCTCTGTTTCGCCTAGGTGCTCTGTCTTCAACCAGCCTGTCGAAGTCCCAAACATGGTCAAACACGACCAAGGTTCTCCCAAAACTTGGTCGAGGGCCAACATTGATCCTACCTGCTTATGCTTTGTTGCCTAAAACTTGATTTTTACCCCTTGGTTTAAATGGTCATTTTTTCCATTTTTTGCACTTTTAAATGATTTTCTTAAGTTTTTAAAGGTTTAAGATTTGATATGATGAAACTTGTCACATCACTTGTTTATTCATTTTTGAATTTTCAAAATTTATTCCAAGTCATGAATTGCGCTAAAGGAATAGCGCTATTTCTGGAGCGCTAAGGATAATCATATTTTTACATGCGCTAGCTCGCCCTGACCATGTCATAATTTCTCAAATCATGATTAGAGGATCTGCATGCCTCTCCACGATCTCTTCTCGAGTTGATACTGCAATTATAACAACTATATGAGAGGGATTGAGTTGTACCTTCCTTCCCTGCATCAAATCAAACATGTTTGGATATCATTAACAGAACCATCACCTTCTATTTTAGTGTGTCGGGTTTTTTGTGCAGAGATCAAATTGAAGGAAGAAGATATTCTTAGTTTCTAACAACCCATGGGAACTAAGAATTCCAATCATCAATCCTCGCAGATATGTTTACATGACCATATCAACAACATGGCACCGAAGAAGAGGGGACAAATTATCAGACTAGAACCTGAGGGCACAAAATTACTCGAAACATACCCCCAAATGGCGTAGAGGGTTAAAGATGCAGGTTGGTTTGAATTTTTCACAACCTTCCAGGGGCACGACGAACATATTTCAATGGTCTTCGCACAGAATTTTGAAGGCTTTGAAGTTATAGTTGGGAAATTACTAATGATGGTGACTGAAGATTCAATTGCTAGAGCCTGTAAATTGCCAGTTGGTGGAGGAAGGAGAATGTGGTTATGGAATTTGTGAATTAGTTCTTAATTCCAGAGAAACAAAACCCTAATTGGAAAAAGGGAATACTACATAGCTGGGTAAAGAAGAAATGACATACCGCTTTGTTGATCATCCACAGGTATATCACGTGTGAGGGTGGGTTTCATTGGTTTATCTTTACCATATCAGACTGCTAATTCACATTAATGGTGATTATCCTCTTAATTTACCCTAATTCCTACTTAAGAGTTTATCTAAAATGTCCAAGAGGGTGCAGTCTCATCCTGCTACAACTAAATGAATTTTCTTTGACCAGGGTTTAATAAAAACATTGGTAATATCCTCTTTAAATGAAGTTCAGAGACCCTGGGATTGGCTAATCCAGTCTTTAGGAAATTATTCACAGTTATCTAAATCCAAAAAGGTCAAAGGGAAGAAATCATCCCAATAGAAACAGACTGGTAAAGCCACTGAGTTCCTAATTAAAGAAGAATCATTTGCAGCTAGGGTAAAACGAACTAGCAAGAGGAAGTTGCAAACTCAACAAAACTTTGGAGATGTTCCTGTAGGTAAAGATCAAGAGGAAGCTACCACCAGTCGAGGTAAGAAATCTAAACCAGATGAAGAAACTGACATATTTCTTAATCCATAGATAAAAATGGAAATTGATGAGGATGAGGATTATACTATGAACCCAATTCATTCTCCAGTCAAGCATAAACATAAATCTACAAGTAAGAAGAGTGCAAAGGGAAAAAAATAGAGGAAAAAACCTACACCTGTGCCTAAGTGCCCTAGGATAAAATCCACCAGGGTCTTCAATAAATTCATATTAAATTCAAAGGCCATGTTTGATCCATCTATTACAAAGGAGAATCTTATTATTATAGAGGATAATTCAAAAGATTCCAAAACATGCATCAAGAAACAGACATAGACACCTTCTTTGCACAGGATTGAGAAAGAATTTGAAAACTTGGGGAAGAGACAAGAAAAGGGAAAACAAGTTGCTCAATACTCCAGGAGATCTGTGACAAGAGAAACCTCTAGATCAACTTCAAAATCTAAATCTCCTGGACCTACCTGCACTTGTAGAGGAATTCCCAAAGTTTAAAGTTAAAGTTACAAGTGAAAAAGACGGGATTAAGGAGCTACAGGTTATGGTGAAACAATTAAAGAAGGAAAAATCTCAGGTGGAACAATGGAATGTCAGACACCAAGAGAAGATACACGATTTCAAAAAGAAAAGAAAGGAACAAAAAACATTGCTCAAGGAGCTGGGAGAATCCAATTTTAGGTTATATTGGCACAATATTGTGCTAACAACTGAACTGAAGTAGAGACACACCAAAGTCAGTGCAATCATTATACCATGATAGTTTATGAAGTTATTTCCTACGGTTTTGAAAGTTTTGATGCTATTACTCAAGGAGTAAAATATGAACAGTTCAATTTCTATATTTTGATCAAATGAATTATGATATTTCGAATGGACTAACTCAATCAATATATGATTCCAAATTTTGTGGGATTTGCCAATTTGCTGTAAAAGTTATTTTGTGTTAAGTTGTTGAGATTTATACTATATTGGCAATGTAAGTACTCATTTGAGCTGATTCTCCTAGAAGATAGGCATTGGTTAGACCCTATTACCAATTGAATACTAGAAAATAGGATCTGTAGTAATACTCTGTATACTTTAAATAGACAGAATAAAGATTGTATGAGGGTCGACAAGTTGGGCTTCAGGGACCTATTTTGAATATCATTGTAAGACAAAAAAATTTCCACATTAATACTAAATGGAAAAGACATGTTGATGGTCGGATTTTCTTTCATTTCATGTTATATTTTTTTTTTTTCTTGAAGTTATTTTTCTATTGCAATGCATTGGTTTCTTAATCTTAAGTAACACAGTGAAGATTTTACTGTTATTGTTTATTATCAAGATTTTCCTTCAAGTACATGTTCTTGTTCCTAAATTACATTTTGAAATAAGAAATCTATATGGGGTTGAAAAATTGAATTCTCTCGTGTTTCCTTTCTTTATTTTCCTTATTTGTATGATCTATTTATGTGACTACATTTTACTAAATCAGTGGGATATCTTCTGGCTTTATTTTGAGTTCTGTGTTTACCTTGAACCCTTAAACCAACTTTCAACCATCCTCAAAAAACCAATTCATAACAACTTTAAAATACTATTACAATAACCTGATGATGCCCTAGCTTGCACTCTCACAGTCAAATGCAACTTTAGGGACTAACATGACCAAAAATAGAACATTTCATGGCTTGGCCCTGTTATCCCCGATATCTAGGGATAACTAGGAGATCATGTCTCGAGGCCCACATGGTCCTAGACATGGAGTACCGAGAGCAGGGTTGACTTGAGGAAGGTCCTGGAGGGCCAGTCTTTCTTCTTCGTCATCAGATTTGTCCTGTCAGCAATAGCAGTTTCCATCACCACCGGCCTAGGCTTGCATCGGAGAGGACTCTTGCTCCATGAGGTAATTGGTCCGAGGTATCATGGTATGTGTCATATTTGATTGTTATGACCTTCTTATATATGCATTAGGTTCCTTTCATTTCTGATGACTGCTTGGATCTTACACTAATCCACTTGACCATTGTTGGGGTGATTGATTGGGTAGCTTAGCAAGCTGATATTCATGGGTTTTGGTTAGCCACCAAAGGGGATTTGCAAAGCCATCGTCCGCTCCCACCATCTTATCACTTTTACATCTTATACCCCGCTCATCCATCCCATTCCCCTAGTCTG
>ML793738.1:28354-49794 GCA_009831015.1 Picea engelmannii
AGATTGGTTCCTAACTTTTTCCATAGAGCTCTCCAAAAATGACCCACAAATTTTGTGTCTCTATCAGAAATAATACTTTTTGGAAAACCATGCAATCTAAATACTTCTTTAAAGAATAAATTTTCAATGTTAGATGCATCACTTGTCTTCATTCAAGCTATAAAATGTGCCATTTTTTAGAATCTATCAACAACCACATAAATTTAATCATTACATTTCTAGGTTCTTGGAAATCCTAACATAAAGTCCATACTTACAAAATCTCATGTTTTGTTTGAGATTGGAAATGGTTGATACAATCCAACATTCTGAGTCCTTCCTTTGCATGCTAACATACCCTACATCTTTCAACAAATATTTTAACATCATCTTGCATATTGGGCCAAAAATAAAATTTATTTAATTGAGCAAATGTTTTGTCTTGTCCAAAATGTCCTGACAATTATGCACTATGATTTTCCTTCAACAAATTTTCCCTCATGGAACATCTTGGAATGCATAATTTTTTGCCTTTGAATAATAATCCTTCTTTTATCATACAATCTAACCATGGAATTATGTCGCTTCTTATTGGATTCTCATAGGCTACATAAGCATTTTTAAAATATACATTATCCTTATACATCTCTTTCAAATCATCAAATCCTAATACATTCACTTGAAATTCATGCAAAATTAAATTGACTTTGCTTAATGCATATGCTACTTTATTTGATTGTTCACTTATATGTATGATAACAAAGGTAAAATTTTGCAAAAATTCAACCCACTTAACATGCCTCCGACTTATGTTTTTTCACTGTTGATAAATTGTAAGGCTTGATTATTAGTATAAAGGACTAATTACTTAGGCATGTGGTAATGTCTCCATTTCTTCAATGCTTGAAGAATGGCATAAAATTATTTATTATATGAAGAATATTTTTTTTGGACTCATTTAATTTTTCACTAAAGGAAGCAATAGTTTTTCTTTCTTGACTTAGAACAATGCCTATAGTTGTCCCACTTACATCACATTCAACCTAGAAGAGTTTATTAAAATCCCCGACAATGTTAAAATTGGATGTTTTGTAGTTTTCTGGTTTAATAATCTAAAACTCTTACAAGTTACTTCTATCCACTTATCCACTTAAATGATTGTTTTCTTCTTGTCTCCACATTTGGAGCACATATTCCACTAAAATTTATGATAAATTTTCTATTCAAAATTTCCAAACCATGAAAGCTTATTACCTCGAAAATACTCCTTGGGTAACCCAATTTATTATAGCCTTGACATTCTCTTGATCCATCTTGAACCCATCTCTTGATATCACAAAACCCGAATACACTAATTTTGTCTTCAAAAAACTGTACTTTTTCAGATTGATTAGTATCTTTTCAGTGTGAAATTTATTCAAAACCAATATGAGGTGTCTCAAATGTTTTTTTCTAGATTGACTATAGACCATGATATTATATAGGTAAACTATGCCAAATTTACCAATAAATTTTTTAATCACTTCATTCATCAACCTCACAAAAGTGATAGAATCATTTGTGAGCCAAAAAGGCATTACCAACCATTCATGTAACCCATCATTTGTTTAAAAAAATAAAATTCAATTCATCTTCTTCTCTAATTATTATTTGGTGATACCCACTCTTCAAATCTAATTTTGAAAAATATTCAACACCACTCAAGAAATTTGTCAAATCATCAATACGAGGTAATGGAAATTTGTACTTGATTGTAATTTTGTTTATGGCACTGGAATATGTGCACATTTTCCATCCTCCATATTTATTTGGACTTAACATTGTAGGAACAACATATGGGATTCAACTTTCCTTGATCAAGCCCTTATCTAGAAACTCTTGTACCTGATTTTTAATCTCTTCATTCTCCTTTGGATTCATTCAATATATTTCCTTATTAGGAATATTATTCCATGGAATAAAATATATATGATGAATGGTGCTTCTTATGGGAGGTAACTCACATGGAATATTATCAACCACAATATCAAGAAAATCATCCAACAAAATTATAACTTCTTCAGAAAAATCATTTAAATTTGTGCTAGTAAGAATTACCTTGGGCTTACCAACTAAAGCAAAAAGTACCTCCTCATTTGTAATTTCTTGCAAAAATTATTTTCCATTAATTAGAAGTACCTTAGGATTGACTTATTCTCTACATAATTCTCAAAAGTATATGTGTTTCTCCTTCCATCATGTATTTCCTTCCTATCATACTGCTAAGATCTACCTAACAAATATGACACACATTCATAGACATAATGTCACAAAGTACTCTGTATTTGTAGATTTCAATCTGAAATTCCACTTCACATTGTTCATTAACCAACAACCAAAGTACCTTTTTCAACCATGATACTTTTTATGGAATATGATGTATTGTCTTCTTCAAACCCAAATTTTCAGTCATTTTTGTAGACACTAAATTATCAGTACTTCCATGTTCAATAATAACTTTACAACATTTACCTTTGGATTTACATATAGTTCTGAAGAGTGTCTTTTTCTATGTAGGTTCCTTGATCTCCTTGACTGACTTCAAAAAAACTATCTTCATCAAAAAAGACTCCGCAGCCTCTGGTTCATTCTCATGCACATGTGAATTCACACTTTCTTCCTCAACCTACACAACATTTGTACTTCCTATACATTTGGAAGTGTTTTCTAGACACTCATAAGATATATTCCCAAATTTATTTCATTTGTATCATCTTATAAGAGAACCCCTACCTCTTTGATAAAGTCGTGTTCCTCTAAAATCACCACCTCTTGATGATTGTTCTTGTTGGTGTGAACTGATGGCTTCTTGTTTTTTAGTTGGGAATCTTCATATGCCAATTTGTTGTCCACTTCCTCTTCCTAGACTCTGACCTCTTCCTCTTTGGCTTTATTTCCTTGCTAACTTTTCCTCTACCTTGAGAGAAAAATGATATTCCTCCTCAACAGTTCTTGGAGATAAAATGCCAATTTCACCCTGAATCTCATATCTTGGTCCTTACGATATCTAGCAACTTTTTCTGGGTTTTCTTCCATGTGACCAACTCTAATATATAATCTATAAAGTATTCATTGTACTCTTTAACTATCATACCTCTCTGCTTAAGATTTTGCATTTGTCTAAAATGATTGAATTGATAATCTTTGTTCATAAACTTGCATTTTATCTTTGCTACCATTATGTCCCAACTTTTTATTCTCGTCTTGCATTTGTTTTTGCTCTCATCTTGTAGTCCATACCACTAGATCAATGCATGCCCTTTCATTCTTGTCACAAAAAACTTTAACTTCTTCTCATCTTCTACATTTTCATACTCGAAATACTTATCCATGGCACTAATCTAGTCCATCAATTCATCCACATTCAAATTTCCTTCATACATCGGCACCTCCATATTTGGTCTGGAGATTACTCCCATGAAAGCTCTAACCAATCTTTCTTGAACATTTTCTTCTTTAGGCTCTACCTCCCCTTTTGGAGATTCTTCCTCTATGTCACTGACATCTCTTATGTCAAGGACTCTTCTTTGGGAACTTCCATAGCTTCCAACCGTGCCTGTATATTTCTCATTTCTTCAATCACTTTTATGTTAGCAATAGGCTTTCTTATTCAACCTAATCTTTCTCTTCTTATGTATATAAACTCCATTTATCAACTCTACTTAGCTTTTGTTCGCTTCTGCCCCGATACCAAATTTGATGCCAACCCTAATTAGCTACAAATCCTTTAACTCAATTTATTTGCAAGATATACTACAATTTTGAATTACAAGTTAACGGTCCTAAAATCTATCATTTGAAACTTATGTTAATCGTCCATCAGACCACCAGAAATAGGAACTCGTGTCTCCTTCTCCACTCTACTAGCTGACCATTGGAACACTATACCACCATCCCATCAAAGAAACCTCCTGAATATTCTCTACTTTGTGACTTGACCACAGGAAGACCAGACACCATCCCACTAGGGAAAACAAACACTTGTTTCATTTTGAAGGATTTGAGCCCTAGTCTATTTAAACTAGAACTTTGTTGAAGACGATGATTTCGCTTAATTAAGCCTGAAAAAGAGTCTGAAAACCATAGTTCTATCCTTTGTGATTTCAATGCCTCTATCATTTATCAATCTCGATAAAAGTGAAATTAATACAACCATTATCAACGTGAAACAAATCAAGATGGGGGATAAAATCACTCAACGAATAACCAAATTTGAATAGTATAACAAGTTTTCATCAACATTCTTTTGTTCCCATTACTCCCATTGCTGCATTTTCACACCTAGGGTTTTTTATTTATACAATCAAGAGAAAATATTGATTTCAATCATAAAATAATATCATATCCTCGAATCTAAAAAAACACTCTAATTTTAGTTAATAACACTGATTTTCTTCAGCTCATCCTAGATTGTCTAACTCCTTCAACTTCCTATCTAAAATAAACATATTTGTTACATTACATGGAAAAAAACTCTCTTCTCGTAACACACTTGGAATTTTTCTAGAGCTATGACAACTTACAAAAATAAACAAATTACAAGCTTCCATAGAAATGAGGAAACTAACTTCCTCTCACAAATTCCTAAGACCTTATAAAGTTCAATTAATGAGTTGAATTTGAAAGATGCTTATGCATCACCAAGACTCATCTTGAAGCTAATACAGGGTTGTATAGGTTATGGCCAGTTTGCAAAAGTTTAACAAACATGGATAAATATTGTTGGCCCTTTTGTTTTCATGAAAGAATATCATGGTGTTTCGTCAATAAGTGGTGTTAGGTCAATATGGGATGTGGTATCATAGAACACATTTTTTTAGGAATTCAATGCCAAGTTGTGGGTGGAATAGAGGAAGGGTGATTGGACTAGAAGGAAACAAATTTTGAGGAATGGATTGTTTAGGCCATGAAGAAGAAGAGGTGGAGAAGTAAATGTCACTTGCGCATGTTAGAAGGAAGCAAATGATGGAGAATAAATTTCATCGTTTAGGTAGTCAATAGTTGAAAGTATTTTTAATTTGTGCCTCATCTAAAGGTGATTATTATAAAACATAATGGTCAAGGCCTCAGATCAAGTTGATAGTTTTTCTAGTTGATTAGCTTATGTTACCAATTGCTTTGGGTGTTAGTTTTTGAGTTTGTTCTAATCATTATAATATGTGCCACGCTTTCCAAATTAGGTTGTTGAGTCGAGACTATGATAAATAGTTTATATTGGGATCATGTATATGTTTTGGATGGAAGTAAGTAGAATATAACGACCTACTTTAAAATATTGTTTGTGTGTTGGATTTATATGGATGGTGTCTACTTTCTATTATTTTTAACTTATGTTGTAATGAAATAAATTACATGGGTATCATAAGTTTATCCATAAAAAAATAGGGAATATGATTGTAGTGTTAATGTGTTAAAATGTTAGTATAGTTATGGACCATGATTGCACCCTCTATCTATTATGGTATTGCACTATGTTATGTTTTGGAAATGCTCCTTGGGTGATAATTCTCCTATAAATAGGGATTGTGTAATACCCTTGTTTCCCCCAGTTTGTAAATATAACTATAACTAGCCAAGAGACTATGGCATACTAGATATGTGTGAATGTTTGATTTGATGAGCCTTTGTGTAAAGGGTCAATGTATGTATTTTGTGTTATTAATAGAAAATGGATAAGTGTTGCATAACTGTTGAAATGGGGGTTAGCCAATACAGACCATGGATTCTATGAGAGGGATGGTGAGGGGAAGAAGAAATGGTTGAGATGGCCTCCCCCACCAAACTAGTACCTTATAGGAATTAATGTTTCAGGAAACCAGAACAGTTCTATGACCCAAAAATGAATTACCAGTTTGAGTTGTAGCTAGAAGAGTTCTCCTCAAGATTTAATGAGGAGATGGAGAAGAGTACCCATCTGCAATACTTCCAGATCTGAACACGAGTTGGGGATTTGAACCCATGCAACCTCTTTGATAAAGGCAAGAAAGATGTAATTCGGGGGGTCATAAGCAAATCTAAAAAGAGAGCAGAGTTGAAAGAGAAATCTAGAGAAGAGAAAAAGAGTGGTTACAACTCTCTAGTTCGAGGAAGAAATGTGAAATAAGATCATTCTAAGCGCAAGAAGTTGTGGGTGGTATTTTCATTACAAGCTAATAAATGAGGTTGGTGAGTGACTATGGAAGTACTCGTGCATACCTCCTTTCTTGGTATAGAGAAAATAGGTTGCCAAGATCCTGCCAGAGGAGGACAATAACCTTTGTCATTGTCATTGAGAAAGAAGAAAGAGTCTCTCTCAAAGAATCATGGTCTAGCTCGAGGGTGGCCAACGGTAAATCCATCAGGAGTGGTTCTTCCTATGGTTGGGTGGAAATAGACACCCCTTTCAGCAATCTCTTCATGGTTTCTAGTTTGTAATAAGTATCTTCATACTCTGTGTATTGAAATGTAAATTATGATTGAACACACACACACACACACACACACACACATATGTTTATGAATTAGTTATGTATTTAATGATTACTATAGATTTATCTATTATCTCCCTGTGAACTCATGCTTTTGAATGATTGTTTGCTTGCCTCAATTTAGCAATTAAAGAGTCGTGGAATGTAAGTGTTATCACTTAAAAATTGTCCATAGCATTGCACACAATGGTTGAAGAAAGACATCAATTCCAACAACAATCAATCCACCTACAACACTAAAATCCATCAAAAGGAAAAACACTATATACTTGGTTCAAAAATCAAAGTGCACAAATTCACCAAAGGGAGTGCATGTATAGTGCATAGAATGCACAGGCTAACACAGGCCTCAGCGTGCACTGTGCACAAGATGCGTTATTGTCTACGCGAAAATCCACGCACTTCCATGAACGACGCATTTTATGAATCTTGTCGGCCTCTCAACCACTTCTAGTCTGACCCCCAACACGATTTGACACTCATATCTGAGTGAAATCTAGCTTGGAGGCTGGTCAAGGGATAGGAAGTGCCCTAAAAAGCCTCTTGTTCACACTATGAACCAATTATATCTTTCCATGGATGGATGCTATAAATATGTGCCATGGGTGTGCTAGAAAAATAAGAACTTCAAGGTATTGTTATGCTATAAGAATTATTCTTTGAGAATCCTCTTTTCTCTTTGAATCATTCAAGCACTATAACAAGGGCCATTCCACTCACCCCTTGAGGGAATTTGCATTGTATTTCTTCACCATTGCTACTTTCCATTTCATGAAGAGAAGATCTCTCTATTAGGGAACTCAAGAGCCCTACCAAGGATGAAGAGGGACTCATAAGTACCTGCCTTTCTCTATGGTTTTTATCCTATCAATATATTGATCCATTGGTAGCTATATATTGGTCATTTTTTTATTTTCATAGTTCTAGATCTTCCAAGATTCTCTAACCTTTATTTCTTAGTTATTTTTATTTTTATTTCTTTGTTTCATGTGTATTTGGTTACATAATCAACTCACAAACTTTTGTCTTGTTTAGCTGACTTAAATAAACATGAAAGTGTTGTGTTTTTTCTCACCCATGTGACAAAACCAACACAACAGTAAGTTTACAAGGGGGTCGGGGTAGGATTTGTTGGAATGTTTAAGTCTTGCCGATATATAGGATCTACCCTCGTGGGAATTCTAATTCCAAACCATGTGGAAGGAGGGTACCTCTTTCAAACTCTTCATTATATGATCGAGGTCTCATGCCCATGTCCTTAACCCATTTACGGCTAAAGGAATTAGTGTGTATCCCACAAGATTTTTCAAAGGACCCATGTGACCAAGGTTTGGGAACCCTACGCTAGGCCTGAAAGGAGCTAAGCCTTTCTATTTTCAGAACTCTGGGAGTTCGGAGCTCCAGAGTGTTTCGAACATACCATTTATAAACTGATCAAAGGAAAGTGATGGTTTCGGTTACCCATAAGGTTTACTGGCGCCTGGAAGTTTCCCTATCCGGGACACATAGACTTGCCCCACAATTAAACCTTGTTCCATTAAGTTATCGCGAAGTAACGCAAACCACCAATTTGAGAGTATTTGGGAGCCCCCTTGGTCATTGGATCCATGCTGAGGTAACTTCGGCGAAGTCCCACTATGGGAGAATAGAGATGATATAGCATCAAACTCCTTGAACGTCAAAGTCACGAAGTGATGAGAGCCATGGATCTAGGGATTCTGATAGGAACTCCTCTTAACCTTCTGATCAAATAATGGAGGGACCCATGTATGGTACCTCGATGGAGTCATACTTCATGAGAATGGAGCAACCATAATGTTGAAACCCGAGAAGGATGGAGCTACGAAGTGACAAGGATTGTAGATATGGGGACCCTTCAGGACCTCCCCTGACCGTTGGATCTAGGCCATGGTCAACCTGGCACTAACCACTTCGGTAGTAAGGAGGAAGTCACACCATGGATTTTCTGAACCCCAAAGTTACGAAGTAACGGAGGTCATCGATCCAAGGGTTACATGGACACACCTTGACCGTGATATTGAAGGGCTTGGAAGGATATCAGTCTAGAGTGATGTGGATCAATGAAGTCATCAAGGGTGAAGTGGACCCACGAATGGTGTGCCACATGTCAACTGGAATTGTATGTCTCATAGACCCTACATGCCCATTAACACATGACACATGTCACCCATTGAAGGGGCCATGTGTCATCTCTTCTCTACCGTGCATCAGTCCTGGCACTTACCGCTTGGTCCATTTGGGGGGAGGATTATCCAGCACCCACCTGTATTTTTCCTTCGCATCTAGTACGTCCCCACGTGGAGGGATTCTAGGCCACTTCAGGAGTTCAGGAATTCACGACTCTGGGGGTTTGGGAGGTTGTGTTGTGGTTAATGTAAAGGCTCGAAGGCTGGAGCCATGTGGAGGGATTTCGAGCCTCTTTGGGAGTTCATAAATTTGGGACTCTAGGGGTTTGGAATGTCGTGTCATGGGTAATTGAAAGGCCTGAAGGTTGGAGCAACATGAATGTATTTAGGGCTCCTTCGGGAGTTCAGGAATTTGGGACTCCGGAGGACATGCATGCGGAAAATAAAAGGGTCGTTTAGCGTCGAACGTCGAATTATCCTATAGCATGTGTGTTAGAAGAGAATTAAGTCTTTCCATTGGTTTGGATGGTGGGTGGACCTTATTTGTGGGAGGTAGTAACCTCAAAATTGTAAAAATGAGATGGACCCATGTGGGTGCCACATGGGCCTCAACCAATGAGCACCCGAAGGACTTCTGGAAGCCATAATTTGTAAACCATAGGTCGGATTAGAGCCTGGTAACAATTGTTATAAAGCTGTGAGCGAGTAGAAGAGGATGAATCATCTCAAAGAGATGATTTGAGATCATTTTAGTAAGAAAACTTTTGATGCCCCATCCCTAGAAAGGGTACTTAGGGGTTGGGTGTGTTACAAATTGGTATCAGATTATGGTTACAACACTCAGCATGCTTGGGCTCATGAACAAGTCGCTTAAAAATATTATTTAGAAAAATTTTAGGGGAGCCATCCTATCTTACCCATTCTTAAGAGTCTTAACTAAACCTCTACTGAAGGAAGGAATGAAACTTTTTGAGGTTGTATATGTTTTGAAAAATTTGAACTGTGTGTTGTTCGTAAGAACAGTAGATCATTAACTAACATGGAATGTTTTATCAACACTTAAACATTTAGTGAACCGCAGGAAAACTACAGCATAAAGGATGGTGACACACCAAGAATCGGGAGAGAGCTCCCACAATAGAGAGGAAGAATTTGATGAATGGAGGACGGTGGGAACCCCTCTAGACTTGGTTGAAACTACAAGAATCCTCATGGAATAATTACAGAGTTTTAAGGCTGAAAATGAAAGCCTAATAAAATAACAGGAAAAGAAATCTGAAATCAATGCAATTCTATTGTAGATCTTATCAAATATATAGGGGAAGTTGCAGCATGGACCAACATCCAGTCATGTGGACAAACATCATACGAAGAAAACCCATAGTCCACCTGAGATATGAAAGAATGGCCCTGAAAGTGGCCACACAAGGAGGATAACCTCAAAGAAGGCCCAACATGGATCCAAGAGACACTCATCGGGAGACTGACAACTCCAAGGAATCTTCTACTATAAAAACTAGCTCGCATTCTCAGAAGAAAGGAAAGAAGAGGAAACATTCCAAGAGTCATGACCCAGAAGAGTTCAAAAAATCCATACCACCCACTTTCGATGGAGAAATTAAGAAGGGGGAAGAGGAAAAATTTTGGTTGCTTGGCTTGAAGAGGTAGTTCAGATTCCATGACTACTCTAAAAATTTAAAGGTTCGAATAGCCATTTTTAACCTGAATGGAAAGGCCTCCATTTGATGGGAAGACCTTCAGAATGTGAAAGGAATCCATGAGAATGACTTGTCATGGAAACAATTTAAAAAATAATTCAAGAATAAGTACCTGTCAGAGAAATACTTTGATGGGAATACCAAGGAATTCTATGAAATCAAGTTGGGGCAGCTCGCCATAGAGGAATATATCAATAAATTCCTTGAGATGATAAGGTATGTGCCCTACATCAAAGATTAAAAGGTAAATATGCAATGATTTATTAGTGGGCTGCCTTAGTCTTTCTGGGACATAATTGAATTTGATGATCCAAAGAACTGAGAAGACACTATCTGGAAGGCGAGGTATTGCTATGAACAGTTCAAGAATAAGACAGAATCTCATGAGGAATGGAAGAAGAAAAACACTCTGGGATTCAAGAAGAAGGGGTTTAAACCCTCAAGATTCAAGATTTATGGGAAAGGTTATAAGATTATCCTTCCTGCTAAAATTGTATACCAACAAAATTTCCCCTCTCAGAGTGGAAATAAACCCTTTGGATCAGTCCGAGGTAAGACTAATAACTCATAGAAAGAACCCTTAAAATGTTGGGGTTGTGGAGAATAAAATATGTTGATGGATTGCCCATATAGGAAAAAGAACAATAGGAGGGTCCACAAAGTCCAAGAGGATACTATAGTCAATGATGTGGCTAGGAGCATACCACGGATTTATGCAACCTTCAATAATAGACAAGTTGACCACCAAGATTTAGTGGTGGAGATGGAAGGTATGATTTCCAACCATATAGTTTCCATTTTAATTGACCCTGGTTCTAATTTGAGTTATGTTTCCCCTCACACTATTGAGAAATGTAAATTGCAACAAGTTAAACATGTTAAATCATGGTCGGTACAACTAGCCACTAGAACCAAGAGAAAAGTGACAGAGGTCATACCAGCATGTCAATTCCTTATAAGTGGATCACCCACCCAAGCAACCCTAAACATACTCCCTTTAGGATATTATGACCTGTTGATTGACAAGGACTAGTTGGATGCCCATAAAACCAAGTTGGAATGTTACAACAAAACTTTGGAGAGTGAAAATGAAGAAGGGAGAAAGGTAAACCTACAAGGGATTCAAAAGCATGTCTTAGTGAGACAAATATCAACCCTTCAGGTGAAGAAGTATTGCAGGAAAGGATGTCCTTTGTATGCAATATAGGTGTTGGACTCTATTTAGGATGACAAACCAATCCTAGAGGAATATCCCATATTAAGAGAGTATAAGGATGTGTTCCTAGAAGAGGTATCAGGTCTACCTCCAAGAAGAGACATTGAATTTTCAATAAAACTTGCACCAGGAGCGATGCCACTATATAGAACACCTTATTGAATGAGTACACAGAGCTAGTTGAGCTCAAACTATAGCTAAAGGAAATGATGGACAAAGGCTACATATGGCCTAGTGTGTCTCCATGGGGAGCACCAGCCTTGTTTGTGAAAAATAAGGATGCAAAACTTAGGTTCTGCATAGACTATAGGAAACTCAATAAGATGACCATAAAGAATACGTATCCCTTGCCAAGGATCGATGACTTGTTTAACCATTTAAGGGGTGCTATAATTTTCTCCAAGATTGACTTGAGGTCTGGATACCATTAGGTCTGAATTAAGGATGAATACATCCACAAAATAGCCTTTAGGACAAGGTATGGTCACTACGAATTTGTGGTGGTGCCATTTGGGCTAACCAATGCACCAACCACTTTTATATGCCTAATGAATAATGTACTCAGTAAATTCTTAGAAAAAATTGTATTTGTTTTCATTGATGATATCCTAATATATTCTAAGAATAGGGAATAGCATGAATAACATCTCAAGTTAGTGCTTCAAGTACTAAGAGAACATAAGCTCTATGCTAAGTTTAGTAAGTGTGACATTTTCTAGAAACAAGTCCATTACTTAGGCCATGTTATTTTTTAAGAAGTGGTGGCAGTTGATCCTGACAAGATCAAATCCTTTATGGATTGGCCTACCCCAAAGGATGTATTTGATATCAAATCTTTTATGGGCCTAGAAGGATACTATAGGAGGTTCATAAAAGGATTTTCCAAGATTGGTTTCCCAATCACTTCCCTTCAGAAAAAGGGAGTTAAATTCCTTTGGACATCATAATGTGAAGAGAGATTTCAAGAACTGAAATTCCTTCTAACCAATGCACCTGTGATAAAGATTGTAGACCCAAGCAGGGACTTCCTTGTGTGTATAAATGCCTACAAGGAAGGACTCAGAGGAGTCCTTATGCAAGAAGAACATGTAATTTTCTATGAATTAAGAAAATTGAATGAGCATGAAATAAATCATGTGACCCGTGATCAAGAATTGGCGTCCATAGTGCATGCTTTAAAAATGTGGAGGCATTACCTCATGGGTAGAATATTTGTGTGGATGACAGATCATTGTGGGTTAAGGTACCTATTTGATCAACCAAAACTTAATGCCAGACAAGCTAGATGGATGGCTCTCCTTAGTGAGTTTGATTTTGAAATCAAACATATCAAAGGAAAATAAAATAGGGTAGTTGACGCCCTTAGCAGAAGTGTGAAAGTGATTCACCTGGCACCTATAAGAACCTATGAAATGGATTTCAATGAGAGATTCAAGAGTGCACAAGAAACGGATGCATTTTTCAAGACTGTAAAACCATACTTAGAACAAAATCCCACAGGGATGAAGTACGAAGGATATCAATTGTTGAATGATGACCTGCTAACTTACAAAGGTAGGTTGTATATTATGAACCGTGATGACTTGAAGAGGTTCATGATGGATGAACTACAAAAAATACCATATACTGGTCATCTTGGTTATCAGAATATGATCACATCCACTAGGAATCTGTTTTATTGGCCCAAACTGAAGAAGGACGTTGTTGATTACTTAGCTAAATGTATAGAATGTCAGTAGGTTAAAGAAGAACATCGGCATCTAGCAGGAATGTTGTAGGCCCTTCCAATCCCATAATGGAAATGGGAAACCATTTCCATGTATCTCATCACAAGATTACCAAAATCGGTCAAACATAATGACTCCATCATGGTAGTGGTGGACAAATTGAGCAAGTATGCTCACTTCATTCTCGTCAAGTCAACTTGTAAGGAAATAGATATTGTCATTATTTTGATGAAAGAAATATTTAAGTTGCATGGAATTCCTAAGGAGATCATATATGACAGAGATACGAAATTTACTTCAAGCTTTTGGAAATATTTATTTGTTGGTTTTGAAACTAAATTGCTATTTAGCATAGCCTATCACCCTCAAACTAATGGATAGAAAGAGAGGGTAAACCAAGTGTTGGAATTCATGTTAAGGATGCATGCAATGCATCATCCTAAGAAGTGGGAATACTACCTACCATTAGTAGAGTTTTCCTACAACAATGGCTATCAAGGGTCATTAAATATGAGCCCTTTCAAGGCCCTCTATGGTAGACAGTGCAAGATTCAAATCAGTTGGGATAATCCAGTAGATAGAATTACAATCAGGCCATACATGCTGAAAGAAATGGAACAACAAGTAATTCAGAGAAAACAAAATCTGAAAATAGCTCAGGATAGACGGAAAAGATATGCAGACAGAAAGAGGACTCCTACAGAGTTTAAAATAAGGGATCATGTGTATCTCCATGTTAGACCCAGGAAAATATCCTTGAGGATGGGATCTTGTGCCAAGATGGAACCTCGGTATTGTGGACCCTTTGAAATTTTGGATAGAGTTGGACCTGTAGCCTGTAGGCTAGCACTCCCTCCCATAGTGAAGGCACATAATGTTTTCCATGTTTCATTATTAATGAAATATGTACATGATTCTAATCATATTATTGACTGGTCTATGATTCATGTGGAACTAGAGGGAGAATTCCTTCTAGAACCTCAATGCATAATAGACAGGAAGGAGACCCCACTCAAGAAAAAAACCATTTCACAAGTCAAGGTGCAGTGGAAACACTTTGTCCCAGATGAGGCTACATGGGAAATGGAGGATTCCATGAAACATGCATATCCATTTTTGTTTACTTTTGTACATATAGAGCACATCGACAGATACAACATAGAGGACGATGTTCCTTTAAGGGGGAGGGAAGTGTAATACCCTTGTTTCCCCCAGTTTGTAAATATAACTATAACTGGCCAAGAGACTATGGCGGACTAGATATGTGTGAATGTTTGATTTGATGAGCCTTTGTATAAAGGGTCAATGTATGTATTTTCTGTTATTAATAGAAAATGGATAAGTGTTGCATAGCTTCTAAAAGGGGGGTTTCCCAACATAGACCATGGATTCTAGGAGAGGAATGGTGAGGGGAACTAGAAACGGTAGAGATGGCCTCCCCCACCAAACTAATACCTTATGGGAATTAATGGCTCAGACTCAAAATGGTTCTCTAACCCAGAAATGAATTACCAGTCAGAGTGGTAGTTGGAAGAGTCCTCCTCAAGAGTTAATGAGGAGATGGGGCAGAGTACCCATCTGCAAGACTTCCAAAATTGACCACGAGCTAGGGATCCAAACCCACGAAACCTTGTTGAGGAAGGAAAGAAAGAGATAATTTGAGGGGGGGTAGAGGCAAAGGAGAAAGCAGATCTTCAAAGAGAGCAGAGTCAAAAGAGAAATCTCGAGAAGAGAAAAAGAGCGGTAACAACTCTTTGGCTCGAGGAAGAACTACGAAATAAGCTTGTTCTGGGTGCAAGAGGCTATGGGCGGGATTTTCGTTACAGGATGATAAACGAGGTTGATGAGTGACTATGGATGTACTCGTGCATATCTCCTTTCTTGGTATAGAGAAAATCGATTTCCAAGATCCTGTGGGAGGAGGAGAGTAACCTCCATCCTTGACTGTCATTGAGAAAGAAGAAAGAGTCTCTCTCAAATCATCATGGTCTAGCTCAGGGGTGGTCAGTGCTAAATCCATCATGAGAGGTTGTGCCTATTTGGGTGGAAATAGACACCCCTTTCAGTATTCGCTTCATGGTTTCTAGTTTCTGATAAGTATCTTCATACTCTATGTATTGAAATGGAAATGATAATTGAATATATATATATATATATATATATATATATATTGTAATATTCCAGGTATAAAATAGTATGCAGAGAATAAATAATTAGCTAGAAATGGCAGATAAACAACAATATAACCATAACAACACCACAATAATACCAAAATAATACCAGAATAACACCAGAAAGAGCACTTTGATTACTGAGAGAAATTTTCACATTCCTCTTCGAGGGGGAAACCTCCAGCATAATAGAGCTCTATTACAATAATATCCAAGACAAAACTTCTCATACCCTCTACTCCTATTTATACAAAATATGTCTATCAAAAGAAAAATCTAGAGGAATATCCTTCTAGAAGTAGAATCTTCTATTAGGTCTTTGTACATTTGACTTATTCTTCCTTATTGCTAGGCCTTATTATTATTGACCTTTATTACATGGAAATATATTATTCTACCTACGTGAGGGGTTAGGTCCCTAACATGTCCTCCCCCTTAAATACAGCCTTGTCCTCAAGGCTTGAGATGAGGAAATTGTTGTATAATGGTAGTTGGTTCCCAAGTGGCATCTGTTGGAGTTGTATCTTTCCACTAGACTAACACTTCCTTGATGGTTCGATGACGTAGATGATGCTCACGCTGGTCCAAAAGTGTTTGTAGTTGTAGCCAAATGGAGCCTTCTTCATTTAACTCAGGAAGGTTTTTTTGAGTTTGGCACTTAGTTCCAATCACCTTCTTTATGCAGGAAACATGAAAAACAAGATGGATCTTAGAATGACTGGGCAAAGCTAACTGATAGGACACATGTCCCACATGCTTGAGAATGATATAAGGACCATAAAATTTGAGTGCCATTTTCTAACAATGGTCAGCCTTGAGGGAATTTTTCTTGTAAGGTTGCAGTCGAAGAAACACTTGATCTCCTTCTGCAAATTGACATTCAAAGAAACCTTGATCTGCTTGTTGCTTCTTGCAATTTCGAGCCATGACCAAATTCTCTTTTAGGGTACGAAGAATAGCCTCTCGAAATGTAATCATTTGGTCAACCTCCTGAAATTTAAAGACACCAACAAATTATGAGAGAACTGAAGGTGGATTTTTTCCATATACCACTTCAAAAGGATTCATGCAGGTATTTGTATGCTAAGAAGTGTTGTACCACCATTCAACTAGTGATAACCATTGATCCCACTGATTTTTCCTTTCCGATGCAAAACACCTCAAATATGTTTCCAAACACTTTTTGACAACTTCAGTTTGACCATCAGTATGGGGATGATAAGTTGTGATGAGATGCAATTTGGTGCCTTGTAGCTTGAACCATTCTTGCCAAAACTTGTTGGTGAAAGTTGGGTCACGATAAAAAAAAATAGAATGAGGCATGCCATGAAGCTTGAAGACCTGATCCATGAAAAGTTGAGCCACAGTGGAGGTTGTAAATCGGTGTTGAATAGCATAGAAATGGGCATACTTGGAAAGATGATCAACTACCACCATGATGACTGATTTATTTCCTGATTTAGGTAAGCCTACAATAAAATCCATACAGATATCCTGCAAAATAACAGGTGGAATCGGAAGCGGTTGTAGTGTTCCAAGAGATTTGAATGTTTCACCCTTGTTGTGTTCAAAAACATCACATTTGGCCACAAAATTGAGAACGTATTGTTTCATACCATCCCAGAAAAAAGAACGTTTGACTTTGTCATAGGTTTTGGTAAACCCTGAGTGCCCAGCGGTGGGTGTAGAATGAAGCTCATAAAGTACCATGGATTTAAGTTTTGACTTTTTACTTAAATAAAAATGGCCTTTGTATCGAAGCTCATCATTGAGCCAAGAGTACCCTGGGGAAACTAGAGAATTGGCCTGCAATTGTTGTATCAGATGCGAACTTTTGGGATTGTGTAGCCATTCCTAGAGAATAGCTTGGAGCCAATTTGGTATAATGAAGGAGAGAGAAAAAAGGAACCCTTCATCTTAATATCTTTTGGAAAGTGCACCAGCAACCACATTGTCTTTTTCTTTCTTGTAAATGATCTCATAATCATATCCAAAGAGATTAGTCGACCATTTTTTTTTCTCTGGGGAGGAAAGGCATTGTTCCAAAAAATACTTGAGGCTTTGATGATCTGTCTTAATTTGGAAGCATTTCCCCAATAGATAAGGGCGCCAAAGATCCACGACATGCAGAATAGCCAACATTTCATTTTCATAGATTGATTTTCCCAAATGTTTCTCTGACAGTTGTTTGCTGGTAAAGGCCAAAGGCCAACCTTCTTGAATAAGGACTGCTCCAATTCCTTTCTCGGAAGCATCACATTCCAAGACAAAGGTCTTTCTGAAAACAAGAAGGGCCATGACTAGAGTGGTGCACATGGCCATATTGAAGGTTTGAAAATCCTGAGCAGTTGGATTCCAAGTGAAAGAATTATTTTTAAGGAGAGCAATGAGAGGTGCCGCAATCTTTCCATAGTTCTTAGAAAACTTGCAATAATAACCTTTTAAACCCATAAATATACGCAATATTTTTATAGTCTTTGGGTGAGTCCAATCTTCCATAGCTTCAATATTTTTAGGATCCACCCTAACACCAGCCTTGCCAACAAGATGACCCAAGTACTCAACTTCTGAGGCACCAAAAGCACATTTAGATTGTTTAAGGAAAAGTTGGTGCTAAGAGAGTAGATGGAGAACTCTATCCACATGAGCAAGATGGGTTGTCCAATTTTTACTATAGATGAGGATATCATCAAAGAAAACTAAGACAAATGGCGTAGAAAAGGATGGAAAACATGATTCATGAGGATTTGGAAAGTGGAGGGAGAATTACACAAGCCAAAGGGCGTTACCAAAAACTCACAGTGGCCCTCATGAGTTCTAAATGTAGTCTTAGGAATGTCTTCCTCGTTCATATGTATCTCATGGTATCCAGAACAAAGATCATGTTTAGTAAATAATTGGGTGCCACTCAATTCATGGGAGACCAATCCATGCCAAAGGGATGATTATAGGGATGGATACTGGGAGGAATGATTCTGGGGACAAGGGTAATGGAATGATCATGAACACCATGGGAAGGAGGGAGTCCCTAGGGAGTGGAAAAAACCACTTGGTGTTTAGAGAGGATGGATTGGAGGTCCTGCGGCACATAGGGTGTCCCCGTGGCTTGTATGGCGTGGAGTTGTGCAATAATGCCAGAATGACCTTTTTTTAGCATCTTTTCCATGCAATGGGAACTGATGATATTTGGGGAAATGATGATGATGGCTTGGAACTTATATTATTGGACCTCTTGGTCGAATTGCATGGTTAACTCCTTAAAATCCATGAGAATGGGACCCAAAGTCCTTAGCCATTCTACACCCAACACAATGTCACAACCGCCTATGTCGATAGAAAACATATGATATTTCATGTGATACTGACCAATTTGGAGACGCACATTTTCAAAACACCCTCCACATTTCATGGACCTTCCATTGGCAATCATGATTTGAAAATTATTGATGGCACGGATATAGAAATTAGTTTCTTCGGAAATGTGACGATGAATAAAATTATGGGTGCTTCCACTATCAACAAGAATGATGGCCTTCCTATTCTTAATGTAACCAATTAGCTTGAGGGTTTGGGGAGCAGAGAAGCCAGTGAGAGCATTTAGGGAAATGAAAAGTTCTACTTCGGGAGGGTCTTAGGGAGGGGTCATGTCATTGGTTTCAGGTGACATGGCCATAAGGGGAGCCTCAACATCATCTTCTGAAACATCCTCTAAGATGACCATAAAAATCTTTTGTTTCTTAAACTTATTCCCAGGAAAATATTTTTCATCACAATTATAACAAAGGCCTTTGAGTTGGCATTCAACCATTTTGGCCCTGGTCAATTTATGGATCTTTAGTGGAGTAGAAGGAGGAGTGGGAGTGAATGGTTTAGTGCGAGGAATAAAGGAGGGTTTTCAGTTTTTAGAAGAGACAACCTATTGTGCTTCCTTAGCTATTTTAGTAGCATCCACCCAACTTTGAGGCCGAGCCATGAGGACATGGGCATGAATCTCATCCTTGAGGCCACTGATAAAACATTCTCGGAAAAAAACATCAGACATGCCCTATGTACGAAAATCTAATCGCTCAAATATGGCTATAAAGTCTTCCACTTTTCCAGATTGTTTCAACTTTGTCAAATGGCCTAAATGGTTGGTGCCAGTTTCAAAGCATTCATAAATCTCTTCCACAAAGTGTGTCCAATCCACATACCCTTGGAGGGAATTTTTTCTCCATTGCCACCATTGCCAACGTTCTTGATCTAGATGGAGAACACCATACCAGAGTTTGACCAACGCATTTCTAATGCCATATAGAGAGAAATAATGTTCCATTTGAGTTACCCATCTAGTGGGATCCGATCCATCAAATTTGGTCACATCCACACACGAAAGGCGTAGGTCACACAAAAAGTGATGGGGATAAAATTATGGGAATGAGAGCAAGTTTCACCTTCGATTTGCAAAGGTGGATCAGATGAGGGAAGATCTGCAGGGATATGTAGCTTGGCGCATATCATCATAGTGAAGGAGACAAAATGGGTATTGAAGGATTCAAGATGGGTAACAAGGTCTTGTTTGAGGTCTTGTTCGAGGTCCTCTATTTTGGCATCGATGGAGGAATGCATGTTTTTATTGATAGTGGAAACATTGGCACTGAGTTGTCTCACTTCTTGTTGGGTTTCTGTGAAATTAGAGTGGAAGGCATTGAAGCGAGCTTCCAAGTCTTGGCTATGGGTGTGGGCCATGATGAAGAGGGAACATGAAAAGTGGCAGGTGGGACCACACAGAAAATGGGTTATGGGTGAAGTGTATCACAACGATCAGGGCGAAGAGTGGAATCTAATGGGGTAAATCCCAAATAAGGGTGTTGGAAGGGGGTCGGATCCGCGAGAAAACAATTTGCTAAAAAATGATAGGTATGACTGCGATAAGGGAAAAGAGAGGAATCCAATGGGATAGGTCTCAAATAATGGTGCCAACAGGATCCATAATTTATTTATTTTACTCCTACGGAGTTATACTTTGATCTAAAGAATACTGCAGTAACGAAATGCCCAAATGCTTAACAGGAAGAAATGTGTAGTAATTTCGCAACCCGAATGCGAGAGACACAGTTGCACGGAAATAGATATTGTATGTTGTGTTTTTGTTTTCATCCCTGTGCTATAGCTCTTTTATATACGTGCGGTGTCCAACAGTAGTACTCGGCCCAATATCTCAGGGAACCAACTAAGGAGGCTAGACCGTGCCTTAGTCGTACTACCCGACTACCTAGGTACTAGAGAGTATCTTCCTAAGTGTTGTTCTCAGTGGCACTATAGCAGTCAGGCGGTCGATCGGTTTATCTATGGAGAGTTCAAGAGATCTAGGCCAATCTGTATACATGTGTTGTTTGATGCGCTACCACTCGAAGGGGTACCAACAGGGGTTACAAGCATGGCCAATAGATGTGCGCTTAAGTACCACTTGTATTTCCTACGTGTATGAATCCCCAACCATGGGTTTATGCGCATAACGACAAATACGTGTAGCTTAAATATGTCAGAATACGTCTCTACCCTGAAAAAAAAATTAACCCACAATTTTATGTTGAGGAAGGTGCTCTGATACCACTTGTATTATTCCATATATAAAATAGTATGAGAACATAAATAATTAGATAGAAATGGAAGATAAACAATGATATAACCAGAAAAACACCACAATAATACCAAAATAATACTAGAATAACACTAGAAAGAACACTTTCATTACTGAGAGCAATGTTCACTTGTCTCTTCTAGGCGGAAACCTCCAGCAGAGCAGAGCTCTATTACAATAATATCCAAGACAAAACTTCTCATACCCTCTACTCCTATTTATACTAAATATGTATATCAAAAGAACAATCTAGAGGAAGATCCTTCTAGAAGCAGAAGCTTCTATTAGGTCTTCTTACATTTGACTTATTCTTCCTTATTGCTAGGCCTTATTAATATTGACCTTTATTACAT
>ML793738.1:61953-73417 GCA_009831015.1 Picea engelmannii
CTCTCTCCCACCACTCTCTCTCTCTTTCATTCACTCTTTCTCACTCTCTCCCCTTATCTCCTTCTCCCTCTCTCTCCTCCTTCTTCCACTCTCTCCCCCTTTGATTTGAAACAAAGGTGACACTGATACCAAACTTTATTTGGTTCTAGGCCATTTAATTAAGGTCATATTTACAAATTTGCATCTATTGAACTTGATTGTATCAAAGGTGGAAAGATGTACTTATGAAGGATTGAATATTAACTTGGTGAATATGTTGTTAGTTTCGTAATCCATTATTGAATGCATTTAATAATCATAATTTCAAAAATAAAACAAGAATGCATAAGAAAGCATAAGACAAGTTATCACTAAGTTGTTAACAGAGTTCACCGGGACATCTTGGTTACGTCTCCAGATCCGCTTAGAATACAAATTGTTGTATTATCCTTCCTTTGAAAGGGATGAAATCTTCTCATAAAATGTGGCACATGCTCCTTACAGGGTTGAAATGCAGAGCATCCTTAAGTCTCTAACATAAGTGACATTTCTTCGGACACCAGAAGGACTACATTTGAGCTCTCTCTCCACCAAGGGATGATCCATAAAGGATTCATCCAAATATGAAACCTATAGTTTTCATAATGAGTTTATATAGTTTTCTTTAACTCCATAACTCAATGAGACAAGATCCACAACTTTAGGATCTAATAGCAACTCAAGGACAAAAATGAGAAAGAATCTAAACCAACCCATGAGACCCTTAACTTCCTCGTTGAGACTAGGAAACCACTTGTGATAAAGTGAGGAAGAGTCCAAAACAACTCATGAGACCCTTAACTTCCTCCTTAAGACAAGGAAACTAATTTCCCCTTAAAATTAGGAAACTAATTTGTGAGTTGGATTCTCTAACAAAAATAATTTCTCATTTTTACAATTAAATGAATAATGTGTGATATTCTCAAACTCACTTCAAGCATTAATAATTTTTCCAATTTTCATGAATAATACATGACTTTCTCACTCACTTAAAGTATTAATCATCTTTACATTTTAAATAAATCATGAGTATTAATTATTCTTTGCCACCTACCATCAATTATTATTTAAATGATCTTATCCACGATGTGGAAAGTAATGATTCCACTCTCTCCCCCTCTCTATTTCCTCCCCTCCCACTATCTCTCCTTCTCTCTCTCCCCCCCTCTCTCTTTCCTCCCCTCCCACTATCTCTCATTCTCTCTCTACCCCTCCCCTCTCCTCTCTCTCTCTCTACCAAACTCTTCCTCCTCCTCTCTATCTCTATCTCTCTCTTTGTAACATCCATGACCATCAACCTCTATCGCGTAATGCTACCTAATCAACTGCATATTTTCTTTTCTGCTCTGATACCAATTTGTAATGTTCCCCAACCACCAACAGGTCAGGCAAGGTCACTGAGTAAAGATCTCTCTACTCTGATATATATATATATATATATTACAATTTAAACAGACGTAAACACTCTGCTCATAAACTTATTTATGTGAAAGAAACATTAACACATACATGCAATATAAACAGGAAATATTGATAACATTATAACTTAAATACTAGATATAAAACATACAATGAGCAAAGAATGGGTACTTACATTTTAATTGAAGTACACCAACTGCATGCAGACCTTCCATGAACCTCCCAGCCTTAGACTACGCTACTCATCACTCTCAGCAGTGGATCACCCCCGAGCTGGGACTAAACTCCATCAGGAAAGGGATCCCTCGACTAGGCAAGGACAACAGGAAGTTTCACAATACAATAGGAATGAGTTCTTACAAGGAGCCACTTACTCCCATCACTCACAGACTCTCATTCCCCACATGCCTATCCCACCCCAAGAGTGTACACCTTCATTATCACCGATTCCATCGGTTGCTCCACCTCCCTTCCAGGGCTTCAACAACAGGTCGGATGGAATTCTCATAGCTTTGTAGCTACTACTGGAACTCCTCCATGAGAACTTTCTTCCTCAACACTTTCCCTCACCTAGAAAGAGTTGTTCACAAGCCTCACAGTCTGCTTCTTCTATCCACACTCTCTCACCTGGGAGAGTTACCCATAGGTCTGAAAACCTTCCTCTTCAGTCAACCAGGTAACCATAGTAGCAAACTCAGGTAAGGCAAGGGAAGGCTCAACAACTTACACGGGTTCACGATTGTAAAGGGTTCAACAATGACAAAATTGGCTGACTGCATGCTTTCTCAGTGTGTGAGTGAATCGGGGAAACAGATGGCTCGCCTGGTCCCAATGCTGAGAGCGAACTCCCCAGGAAAGATGGCCAGAATGTTTCGTGACCCCAACAACGGTGGAAATTCCCACATAAATTTGCATGCATTCTAGGTGACACTTGGCTCTCCAGGAGCATGCTCCTCTCCACTTGGAACTCATTCCTCTCCCCAAAGGAACTTAGGATAACTAGGTTTATTTCTCCAAACTTTAGTAATCTAAGGAAATACATTATAACATTCCCCTAGGTTAATCCCTCAAGCTTCACCCATTTTCCTAGTCTCTCATCCCTCCTCCCTTACATATCCTAGTGGAGATTAGTCCCCCGTACTCTTTCTTCATGGTTGGTCTACACGCAATGATGTTGTTTTTATTAATAATATGAATATTTACATGTACAAAACATGCTCCTAGCCTTTAACATCTAGGCTCTTCGGCCTAATAACCACATAAGCCTACCAACTTATAAATACTTGGATCACTATCCTACAAAACATATTACATTCATAATTACAACCGAGGCTCGACCTTGGGATATTACAATCCCCTCCCCTTATTTTTTCATTTTCCTCAGTGCAACTCATTTACATAACATCAACAGGATTTTCAAAATCTTCAAAAATATGTGGGTATTATGCCCGCATAACATCTTCATGCTCCCATGTTGCATCCTCAGGACCGTACCATCTCCATTGGACCTTTACAAGACTTATGGCTTGATTCTGGAGTTGTTTTCTCTTTCGGTCCAGTATGTGCACCAGATGCACTTGCAAAGTGCCTTCTTGCTCTGCCTGAATCACATTCCAATCAATCACATGATTAGCATCAGGTATATATTTCTTGAGAAATGAAACATGAAATACGTTATGAATAGTCATGCATCCAGTCAATGCAAGCATATAAGTTATTGGTCCAATCCTTTCTAAAATTTCAAATGGTCCACAATATCTGGCTGCCAACTTGGAATAGTTTCCTAGCTTCAAGGAACCTATGTTGGATTTCACCTTCAAGAAAACATGATCACCCACATTAAACTCCCTGTGAGTTCTTCCTTTGTCAGAATAGATTTTATGCTTGTCTTGGGAAGCCTTAAAATTTGATTTTATCTTTAACAATTGGTCTTCCATTTCCCTTAGCAACTCTAGCGCAACTATTTCTCTATCACCTGGGTTGTCCCAGCTTATTGGTGTGTTGCACTTTCTTCCATAAAGTTCCTCAAATGGGCTCATCTTCAGTGATGCTTAGTACCCATTGTTGTAAGAAAAATCTACCAAGTGTAGGTAGTCTTCCCATATGGATGGTTTTTCCATCACATACATTCTTAACATATATTTTATCACTTGATTTACTCTTTATGTTTGTGCATCAGACTTGGGATGATAGGTTGTGTTGAAGTTTAGGTTCGTTCTAAACCCCTTGAATAATCCTCTCCAAAATTTTGAGGTAATTTTCGGGTCTCTGTTAGACACAATTGTCTTGGGAATACTGTGCAATCGTGATACTTACCTCATATAAATATCAGCAACATTAGTTATTGTATGAGTAGTCTTCAGTGCAATAAAATGGGTGGCCTTCGTAATCTTATCCACCACCACCATGATGGAATCATGTTTCTTGTTTGTTCTAGGTATTCCTGTGATGAAATACATTGTGAGCACTTCCCACTTCCACTTAGGAATTGGTAATGGTCATAGAAACCCATCTAGGTGTCCATGCTTAGCTTTGACCCTTTGACACTCCATACATCTAGTGATGTACTCTGCAATTTATTTCTTCATGCCTGCCCAATAGTAATGGCTCTTGACTGCTGCCATTATTTTCTGATATCTAGGGTGCCCAGTATAAGGCACATTATGCATCTCTCTCAAGGTCATACTCCTCAGTTAGTGGGAACTGGGTACATAAATTTTGTTTCTCTACAGGAGTATTCCATCCACTTCCAATCTATAATATTCTATTTTATCTATCATCTTACCTTGTTACCATTTCCATGTACTACGTATCTTCTAATGCATCTTCCAAAATTATGTCTTTAAGATCGGTTTGATACATGCTAACGGCTATAGCATGTAGTTCATGCACTCTCCTACTGAGTGCATCAACTACTTTGTTCTCTTTTCCTTTGATATGCTTGATATCAAAGTCATATTCACAGAGAAATCCCAACCATCTGCTTTGCCTAGAATTTAAATTAGGCTGATCAAACAAATATTTGAGACCATTATGGTTTGTCCTCACATCAAAACTCTTTCCCATGAGGTAGTGTCTCCATTTATTTAAAGTGTGTATTATGTCTTCCAACTTCAAATCATGAGTGGCATAGAGCCTTTCATGCTCTTTCAATTTCCTAGATTCAAAACATATCACAAACCCATTCTAACTGAGGACTCCACCCAGTTCTTCTTTGTATGCATCTGTGCAAACCACGAACTCTTCATTCAGATCTGCAGTCTTCATAATTGGAGCATTGGTTAACAACTGCTTCAATTCCTGGAAGCTCTTTTCACATTCTTCAATCCATTGAAATTTTACTCCCTTCCTTTGCAAGGAAGTGATTGGGTGAGCAATCCTCGAAAATCCTGTAATGAATCTCCTGTAGTAGCCAGCTAGACCCATGAAGGATCTGACTTCTTTCACATTCTTAGGTGATTTCCACCCTTTATTGGCCTCAATTTTTTCAGGGTCCACTGTTATCCCTTCTTCATATATGATATGCCCCAAATAGTGAATTTTGTTTTGATAAAATGAACATTTTCTCAATTTGGCATACAACTAATGCTCTCTTAGAACTTGCAACACCATCCTCAAATGATGCTCATGCTCTTCCTATGACTTGGAGTATACAAGGATGTCATACAAAAAGAAAATGACTAACTTGTCTAAATATTCTCGGAAAACACCATCCATTAGGCACTTGAAAATAGCTGGCACATTTGATAACCCAAATGGCACCACTATGAACTCATAATGACCATACTTTGTAATGAAAGTGATCTTGCTAATGTCCTCATCTTTAATCCTTACTTGATGGTATGCTAACCTGAGATCTATCTTTGAAAATATCCTTGCATCCTTCAACTAATCGAAGAGATCATCAATCCTTAGTAGAGGATACTTGTTCTTTATAGTTACTTTATTTAGCTTCTTGAAGTCGATGCATAGTCTCAAGGTCCCATATTTCTTCTTTACAAATAACACTGGGGAACCCCAAGGTGACACACTTGGGTGTATGTACCCCTTCTTTAAAATTTATTCAAGCTTCATTTGCAGTTCTTTCAATTCTAGAGTGCTCATCCTGTAGGGAGTCTTTGATATTGGAGCTACCCCGGGCATCAAATTTATAGATAAATCAATATCTCTCTTTGGGGGTGACCCCGATACCTCCTTGAACACATCTTCAAAATCTTCTAGGACTGCAATATCCTCCAAATTTGACACCTTATCCTTAGGTGCTTCTTCCATATGGGCTGCAAATATTTGGAAGCCCTTCCTATAACATTTATTTAGCTGCATTGTTGATATTTCTCGGATAGTAATTACCTTGGGAATTCATTGGACTACTCTCTGATTTCCTTCCTCATCCAAGCAAGTGAATGCCTTGTTATGACAGTCTAATATGGCATGGTGTTGGTCCAACCAATCCATACCAATTATAAAATCATATGATCTCAAAGGCAAGATGTTCAAATATGCCTTGGTACTCAGCCAATACATTCCCACTCGACATGATTCAACCAACTCAACAAACTTTCTCTTGGCTATTGTAGCCAGCTTCACCAGCCAATATTTCCCATGCTTTCTTCTTGGTAATTGAAATATCTCCACTGCCTTAGGATCTATATAGATATGACTAGCCCCTTCATCAATTAAAATAGTAAAGGCATGGTTATTGATCATACCTTCAACTTCAATCATGTGTGATTGAAACTCATCTTGCTTGTTGTCCTGGGATGCATAGATTCTTGGTACTCTTCTTCTCATGTCCTCCACTGTTTCTTCTTGCTGAACATTATGAATAGCTCTCACCTTGTCCTTTCTTTGAGGTAAATATCTATGCATATGATATTCTTTACAGCCCTAACATTGCATAGGTGTCTACCTTGGCCTTGGCCCACCTACTTCGGCCATCCTGGGCTCTCTCAAAATTGGTTGTCCTTGAGAACTATTTCTGAAAAATGGTGCCTTGTTCCCCTTCTACCTCAGCTCCCTCTTAAAATTCCTCTTATCTTCCCAGGATATTTGGAAAGTAGGATTTCCATTGTGTTGATCATATAAACACTTTTCCCTCCTTATGGTTTCTTCCAAATTTTTAGGGTCATCATACTGGATTTTGTCACTGATGAAAGATGGCAACCCACTCAGATATCTCTCGATCTTAACTCTCTCATCCTTAATGAAAGAGACATACTTAAACAAATCTAGAAATCTCTTTTCATATTCATCTATAGTAATGCTTCCCAATTTAAGTTCAAATAACTCTTTCATCTTTTTGTCATAGTATCTCTTGGTTAAGTACTTATTTTCAAAATGTCTCTTGAATTCCTTCCATGTAACATTATTCTCTCTGATGTGCTACACTTGCACAAGTTGATCCCACCACATGGATTCCTTTCCTTTCATTTGATAGATTGCAATTATTCCTTTTGCATGAGAGGAATAATTATGCAATTGGAAATATTTCCTCATGCCAAGTAGCCATGTCTGAGCATCTTCATCTTTCTAGTGTCCTCCATCAAAAGTAGGAGGTTTGATCTTATTCATTTCACCCTTCAGTTCATCTACTTCAGATCTCCTTTTATTTCTGATAGGGGATGGAATTGAACTGTTGTGTGGCCTCCTTTTGGAATGCCTTTGGGAGTGTTGGTGATGTCCGTTACCAATTCTTCCTCTTCTTTCCTCATCAGGGGACCTGTGGCTCCTTGATTTGTTGGATCCACTTTCCTTATCCAACTTCTTTTGAATTATTTCTAGGATCCACATTAACTTCATATTGAAGTCTTCATGTTGTTGATGGATCTCATAAGCCTTTCGTTATCTGCCTGGTGAATTTGGACATCTTTCTGCAACCTTTTAATAATTTTCATCATGCCCATGTCTTTATCTATTTCTTCTCCATGCCCATTGGAGTTTGTTCCTTCAACTCCCAAATGGAAATACATTCCTCTAGATTCATTCTCTAACTGTAAGCATCATATTCCTCCTCCATTTCTCTTCACTATGCGACAATTCGGTTCAGTTCTGACAATTGTTAACTCTGCAAAATGTGCAGTCAACCGAATTTTGTCAGGCTATTAGACTTAATAATTTTCCAGAATAACATAAACCAATCTGATTCAGAAAAAGAATATTCGACTCCATTTTCTGTGGGTCTTGGTCGATCAATAACCCCTCAATCTTCTATCTCTAAGCCCTGCTATGTTTTGCAACAATTTTCGGGCACCAACCCCTTTTTCTTAAACTCTTAATTCACATGTGACCACGGTTGTGACCAAGTTCTATTAGTTGGGAACTTATCCAGAGCCTTGAAACTTCGAGGCTCTGGAGCTTCAGAGGTTTCCTTTTCCACACATCACAAACATCATAAAACATTGAACTAGCGAATTCATGGAGGATAGTGGATCTACGGTCCACATTCTCTATTCAGATATATAGTGGATAGGAGCTTCAGGACTTTGGGCTTCGACGGTTTCCAAAGAACATCACTACAAATATTTCGGAGTGCTGAATTGGCGAACTAGCGAAGTGGGGTGGATCAACAGTCCATGACTTCCCAGCATCCAACGACTGATATTTACTACAAAACTCCAAGACTTCAGAGCTTCGGGGATTCTAGACTTTGGATCTTTGGGGCTCTGAGACTTCAGAGGATTTCACATCTGCACACCCAAAAAATCCCTAACCGCGAATGTTTGAATAGTTCCACGTCACCCCCAGTGACATAATCACGTCACGTTACTTAGACGCTATGGAACTTTAGGGATTTCTTCCTCCCATTCCATCATGAACCATTTCTTCCAGAGTGCCAAGTCTTTGGACCTTGGGATCTGACAACACGCGTCCCCTGTGACTAGCGGTCAAGCTTAACTTCGACCTTCGAGACTTCTCTACTCAATGCTAACTGTAACATTTTTCCTCTGGAGTACCAAGTCTCTAGAATTCACGATCTGGCGCCACGTGTCTACTGGGGTCAAGTTATCGTGGGCCTGGTCTATTTAAATTCTTCGCATAGTTTTTAACTACTTTATGTATTCATCATGAGCCCCACTACCCATGCTTGAGAGGAGTGCCATGTGGAAAAATACTAGAAGCGGACACATGGCCCAATATGACGGGTAACACATGTCACGTTCTAACTGGCATTTCTATGTTCCAAAGGTTCTTAACTCACTGACATGTGGCACACATCCCATGTTTCTGTGCCATCCCTGGTGACATCTACAGGCCATGTCACTTCGGGACTTCAGGATTCAGAAGATTTTACACTTGCACACTCCAATTCTCACACTTGCACACTCCAATTCTCTCGAACATCGAACTCTGAAACTTTCTTACCTTCCAAGGTCCACATAGTACAATTGTCAACAATTAAGGTGGTGGTATGTGGCATGTCTAGGAAAGGTCCACATCACCACAGGAAACGTCACCATGCCGCGCCACTTCTATTCTTTAGCTTCAAGACTTCAGGATTTGGGGCTTCAGGAGATTCTGCACGAGAACACTCCAATTCTCCCAAACATCAAACTCCCGAACAAGTTGATCTGTCAACACGTGTTCCTCTGGATGGATGGTCTAGATTAACTCCAAACTTCGAGACTTCGAGGATTTTCTCCTTAGCACACCCTATTTCTCCCGAATGTTGAACTTTGAATACCTCTGATCTACGGACATGTGTCCCTTCTGATGGGCAGTCTATATTAACTCCGGACTTTGGGACTACGTGAGTTTGTTCCTTAACACACTTTATTTCTCCTGAATGCCAAATTTTGAACAGTTGTGAGATCTACGTCTCACAACCATCCGCACGCAGATATGATGACTGAGATCTATTTTTCCACCATTGTGCCTTACCTTCTGCTCTTGGATTTATATAACGGATTCAATCTATTCTTTCTCAAATCCAACAGTAAACACTTCTCCCCGGATCTACGGTGTATATCCTCTCAGGGACTTCAGAAATTTGGGCTTCGTCCCCTTTTTTTCTTATAACACATAAACTTCTCTGAAGTCATGAAGTCCAAAGGACTTGAAGGTTAAATATCATGCACCTTCCTCCAGATATGATGACTGGAAAGGTTGGCCTTTCCCTTGTGCAGATCTTACGCATCAAATTCAAACCTTGTGGACCAACACAATGGTTGTTGCAGATTCTTTCTCTATTTCCATTACATAAAGTGTTATACCTCCAGAGCTTCATAACATGGCCAAGTTATTCACTTGGCACCCGAGGGAATTCTTAACTCATATTTTGTCTTCTTTAACAACAATTCACTCTGAAACCTATGTTTCAATAACCACCTACATGAACCATACAGGCTCATTGTTGAAACCATGGATATGATACCAATTTGTAACGTCCTCAGCCATCAACTTGTGTCAGGTAAAGATACCTAATCAAATGTATATTTTATTTTCTTCTTTGATAACAATTTGTAACATTCCCCAACCACCAACAAGTCGGGCAACGTCACTAGGTAAACATCTCTCTTCTCTGATATATATATATATATATATATATATATATATATATATATATATACACACACACATACAATATAAATAGGCAACATTGATAACATTATAACTTAGATACTATATACACAACATACAATGAACAGAGAATGGGTACTTATCTTTTAATTGAAGTACACCAACTACGTGCAGACCTTATATGAACCTACCAACCTTAGGCCATGCTTCTCATCACTCTTAGTAGTGGGTCACCCTTGATCTAGGACTAAACTCCATTGGGAAAGGGATTCCTAGGCTAGGCGGGGACAACAGGAAGTTGCACAATACAATAGGAAGGATTTCCTCCAAGGAGCCACTTACACCCACTGCTCACAGACTCTCATTCCCCACATTCCTGTCCCACCCCAGGAGTGTACACCTTCACTATCACCCAGTCCATCAGCTACTCCACCTCCATTCCAAGGATTTAGCAACAGGCTGGACAAAATTCTCAAATCTCTTTAGCTACTACTGGACTCCCTCCAGGAGAACTCTCTTCCTCAACACACTCCCTCACCTGGAGAGAGTTTCTCACAGGCCTAACGTCCTGCTTCTTCTATCCACACTCTCTCACCTGGGAGACTTACCCACAGGCCTGACAACCTGCCTCTTCAAACCATCTCTTAAGTCAACCAGGTAACCATAGTAGAAAAATAGGGTAAGGAAAGGGATGGCTCAACAATTTACACAGGTTCACAATGGTAAAGGGTTCAACAATGGTGGAATTGGATGACTGCATGCCTACTCAGTGTGTGAGTGAATCGGGGTAATAGATGGCTCACCTGGTCCCAACGTTGAGAGAGAACTCTCCAAGAAATATGGCCAGAATGGTTCGTGACCCCAACAATGGTGGAAATTCCCACATAAATTTGCATGCATCCTGGGTGACACTTGGCTCTCCAGGAGCATGTTCCTCTCCACTTGGAACCCGTTCCTCTCCCCAAAGGAACTTTAGATAACTGGGTTTATTTCCCCAAACTTTAGTAATCTAAGGAAATACATTATAATATTCCCTTGGGTTAAGCCCTCAATATTAGCCCCTTTTCCTAGTCTCTCAACCCCCCTCCCTTACCCAGCCTAGTGGAGCTTAGTCCCCCATACTCTTTCTTCATGGTTGCTCTACATGTAATGATGTTGTTTATATTAATAATAGGAATATTTACATGTACAAAACAGGCTCATGGCCTTTAACATCTAGGATCTCTATCCTAATAACCACATAATCCTACCAGCTTATAAATACTTGGCTCACCAGCCTGCAAAACATGTTACATTCATAATTACAACTGAGCCTCAGCCTTGGGATATTACACTCTATCTCCATCTATGTCTCTCTTCCTCTCAGTCTCTACCTCTCTCTCTCTCTCAACTTCTCTTATCTCTTTAACTCTCTCTTCCATTTTGTCCCTCTCTGCATCCCTATCTCTCTCTCCATCCCCTCTACCTCTTTTCCCCTATCTCTCCATCTCCCTCCCTCCCTCCCTCCCAA
>ML793738.1:73988-89858 GCA_009831015.1 Picea engelmannii
AAAGAGAGAGAGAAGAAGATTGATCACATGAGAGAGAGAGATGGAAAGAGAGAGGGGGGGGGTGAGTGGGGGAGAGTGAGTGAGTTAGAGAGAGAGAAGGATATATCAAGAGAGAGTGAGGGTGAGATAGGGGTAACTGTAGGAGAGAGAGAGGGAGGGAGGGAGAGAGAGAGGTCTTACGAGGAAAAACACTCTATGGCATGGGGTAAACCACAACAAACAGAATGACTGCAGAAATCAACTCTAATCCCAATTATTCTATATAAATGAAAATGCTAAGACAAGATAAAGAGCCTACATCGTATGGACATTTGATGAAGACCATCATTAAGCATGCAACTCAAAGATTTATACCTGCAACTTGTCCTCAAAAACCAATATACGCAAGAATATGGTGATAATATATAATGTTAGCAAATAAAATATCATAATCCATTAACATTCATAGCAAATAAACCCATGGAATAATAATTCAAATATTTGCAAGATATCAATTGGCTGAGAAAAGAGTATTTCTATTAAAAATGATCAACATAATTGTATACATGACAAACTTTTGTGTTGACACACATCAGAACCGAGAAAATAAGTCCCTTCCAGCTAGGCCTCCACCACTACAATCCTGCACCAAAGGCAAGCTCATATAAAGGAGACAATGAGGTTCTCCATCAAAGAGGGAAGATATTGGGGTATGAATAATGTGTTCAAACTTTCAATGATAAAGGGATGCAAAATCAATGAGAAGTGAAAATTTCTCCATAGTATCTTTTCTCTCAAAACTTGAATTCTCTCCTCCCCAATGGCTTGGATATGGATCAATTTATATCCTTGAAATGGAACTGAAGGGTTGATTCAGAATGTTTCTAGTATATGGAAGGTCAAGGATCATGGATCTCGTGACATGACATGGAAACCTGGCATAATTTTTAATTTTGAGCACCAAACTCGATGTACACAGGTTGTAATGGTGAAACCTATGTATACGCATGTTGTATAACTATTAGAGCGCGTATATGTGGAAAAACATGATTTTTTGGCTCTGGGAAGTACAAAAGGAGACTTCAAGTATGCATAGGGAAATGGAAAGGCCCTCTAAGAAAGTTTCATGGGGTGAGGTAAAATTTGTTATAATAGATTCCCCCTAATCTGTGAGGTTAGAGGAGTATCCGCGATGGTCGAAATACATTATAATTCCGAGAGGTGGAGTAATGGATACTCAGTTGGAAGAGCTAGTTGGTCATGAGAATATTAAAATCAATAATGACTTTGTACACACAGCTACCAATTTGAATTACACTTCAAATCCATGTGGAAATATACCAAATAGTTGTTCATGACAATGAATAGGAAATACAATGTAGACACATGCAATAGGTTTTCATAGTCATGAAAAAGGCCCAGTTGAAACTAGTCTCAAAATCCATTTAAATATATTTGTACACAATGGAGTACAATATGATCTCCCATGATCACTGAAGTCATGTAGGTACTCGCCCAACGAACGGTAGCAACAACTCAAGAAAGATGCTACGATAAACTGATGCTCCATGTCTTCTACATGATCCACCCATGGTGCAAGTCTACATCATGTAAATAGAGGAGTTGAGGTCGAACACAATGAGACTTCGTTTAATGATTATCGGTCATTAAGGTATACCATTAAAAAACACGATACAACCTACCGCTAATGAAAGTAGGCATCAAGGCACCAATTACATTCTTACAAGTGTGAATAAAGGTGTTCAGGTTGAATACTTGAAGAATCAATCGATCATGAGACATTGATGTATTCCTAACTATCGATGGCGGGAGAACCTTCCACTAATGACTACAAGCCTCTAGGTACTCATAGGACTCTAGGCCTCATTTCCAGAATAGATGAGCGAAATTCGATGGAAGGAGACCCAATGAAAGGAGAGCATTAATGCATCTCTCATTAGTCAGCACGAGGTACAAATAAATAGCTTGATGTTTTGGAGGAACTCGGACAAAGAAGATGTTCATGAACCAACGACCCTGTGCATATTTCACATGCACTAGATGCAAGTAGTGCACTAAAAATACCCTCTTAATAGTAGCCAATAAGGAATATTTTCGACAAAGGCGAGGAAACCATTAATAAGGCTAATGGAACCCAAGACGCTACATGAATCCTAATGTGTGAATAGATTTCTTGTCGTCGAACACAAGGGAAACCCCCCAGTCAACGACCATTGAGGAGATGTCGATTGTTGCGTTCAAGTTTACCTACCCATAATGGAAGTAGGACCAAAGTCCACAGTAGGACTACAACTTCATGTAACTCTAAAACACATTGAGGGTATGGCCGACATGCAAAGTCAAGATTTCTGAGAAATGGTCGACACATGATTATAGACATCCTTTGAACAAGAGCATAAGAGATATGGAGGACTCTAGAAACATACACTTGATGATAAAACTTTGTGATGCAGGAGGCATCAATCAAAATCTCCATGGGGACTGGAAGAGTAACCAGTCGGAGGAGTAAACTCTAAGTAATGAAATAAAATTCCTAAGGTAATTTATTAGCACATAAAGTTGTCATGGGTCATATGTAGTTATTGTTAAAACCTAGGTCTACACCTATGTTGAGCCTCTCTCTTTTCTGCATACCTTCCTATAAGTTTTACCTCTTCTGGTTGATAAATTCAGGCCGATCAAGTATGTTGTATGTGCAGGGAAAAACTATGAGAAAAATGCACCATTTAGAGAAGTCCATTTCAGGCTTGAAATACAAGAAAATAGGCGGGTTAAATTCTCAACAACGGAGATCCCATGTGTAGTTCAGATTAATGGTTCTCATGCATTAATATTTTCAAAGTCACGCAAGGATTAACAACTAGACAGAAGTGCCAAATTCCCAAGGCATCGAAGTAGCGAGAGGTTTCCACACCAATCGGGAGAAACTCACTTTGGGAGATATTCATGTCCGCATTCAAAATCTCCTGAAGCCCGAAGTTCCGAAGTAACAAGAGACTGCCACGTCAACCAGGAGAAAGTCACTTCAACAGATATTCATGCCCACATTCAAAATATCTCAAAGCCCGAAGTCTCTAAGTAATGAGAGGTTTCCACGTAAACTGGGAGAAAGTTACTTCGGGATTTTTCCATCCAAACATCTCGAAATCCCGAAGTGACGTTGGGCTGACACGTCGCTTCAGGCCCTACCACTCCATGGTTTTTTTTTCAATTCAACACATGGCGCTCATCCATCAGTAGCTATGATAGCACAATAACGTCAGGCCACCACATCATATTTGGGAGATCGTCATCCGGGATATATTCTTGCTCAGCATTCAAATCTCCCAAGCGCCAAAATTGGCTCCATCTCTAAACATGGTTAAAAGGACTCTGGAGTCGGAAAATGGATAAATTTTAGCGAGGGGCACTAAAATAGAAAGGCATTCCCAGATCACAGATTGCGCCAAGATCAACGACCACACTTCATTGTGGGGATGGAACATTATCGAATGTTAAAATTCTAGAGCGGTCCCACAATCGAAACCATGGTATAGTGAAAGAGGTATGTTGCAGTTGGTGGTGGATTGTAGGGGTCGAAGCAGTGTGGACCCAAACCACCCTTGAAAACTTCCAAAATCATGTGATGATGTAGGTTCCATATGAGAGAAACACATGGCAACAAAAGAAGGTCATTCCCAAATCGCGTATTGCGACAATATCAATGACCACAATTCATTGTGGGGATTGAAAGTGCTCGAACGCTAAAATCTTAGAGCGGTCCTGCAATCAAAACCACAGTATATCTAAAGAGGTACATGGTAGTTGGTGGTGGATTGCGGGGGTTGGAGTGGTTTTGATCCAAACCTCCCTTGAAAACTACTGCAATCACGTTCTTATATAGGGTCCAATCCGAGAGCAGCGCGTGGAAACAAACTAGGTGTTAGGCCTGATCTTGATCCCAAGGAGAAATTAGTTAATGAAAGAAGGACTGGTGGTTTAAAAATTGACTACCCCCTTAAAGGGAAGCATGGAGGGTCTGGCCGAGGAGACATAAAGATGTCAGTCTGAAGTACCACAAAGGGCAGTTTTTCCTGCAGGCCCATACTGACCAGAGTTTCCTTCTGATAGAAGGAACATGACAGACAATAGAAGACACACGGCACTACAAAATCCTAGGATAGGAAGGCCATCTCGCACTCCTAGTTGTTGTATACGGTTTTGATTATAAAGACATCAGAGGAATGATAATATAAAGTGGGGGGTTCAGACCAAGACTAGAGGAGATTTTGAGAAATTTTTATGACTATATATTTCAGTTTATAATCCGGAGGGGCATGTGGCATTAAATTGTATGTTATTGAAGATTCTTATGAGTTGTTTCATCATATTTGTCTTCTATGTTCCTTGTTCTATTCTTCATCTTGTTTGAACGTACTGTTGATTTTAAGGATTAAAATTTTCCTTTGATTGATAGATTCTTGATCCAGTAGAGCTCTCCTATTTATCATTGTTTATTGTTTAGACACATCTAAATTCTTTTTGCAGAGAGGAGCTCTTCTTATTGAATATTCATCTTTATGTTATTCCCTTATTCTTCTCTTCATCATTATACAAATCTTTTTTCTGATAGAGAGCTTAAATTCCTTCAATGAGAAGACTATTTATGACTCCATATCCCAATGGTCCATCACTGATCTATAGTGATATATGTTGTCTTTTCCTTTCTTTAAAGTCTTGTCGATCCACCTACTCAAACCATTTTAATACATTTACATTTTGATGGGTATTGGGCTTATCCTCTAGCAATCTGAGGGTGACTCTCAGTGCTAACATTAATGGCGTCATTCCTGGGGACGAAAGTGAAGATATCTTCCCTGGGAGAACGACAATGAAGGGATCTAGTTTTAGATGGTGAACTAAAGATGGACACATTTTTTTGACTCCTCATCTTTCACCATGGAAACTCCACTGTTCGGAAATATATTGGAGACTCCACTGGTTTGAAATGGACAAGATTTTAGGTCAGAGGTATGATTTCTGTGATTTTTCAAAGATAATTTGTTTCCCTAATCTAGAGCCTAGTAGAGATGAATGGGAAAGTATCCTTCCTAAATTTCAAGGAGAAGAGTGGGAGGTACCAGCTGGACATTTTCTAGATTTTCATGATTTTATTCATCCAAATCATATCATTCATGAAGATGTTCAGATTAATATTTTCAAGTATTCATTAGATGGGATTACTCGTGATTGGTGTCGATCTCTTCCCATTGTGATCATCAGCTCTCTGACAGGTTTTCATGCAGCTTTCAATTTGTTTTGTAAAGAGTATTTTTCAGCTGAGTATATTTATGGAAAATGTTGTGATGAGTTTTCTTTGCTTCATAAAGATTCTTCTAGTCACGAAAAAGAGATTTGTGATGAAGCATTTATTATGGAAGAAAGCATTTTCCATGAAGATCAAGAGGTGTTGAATGATATTCATTATGATAGAAATAACATAGAAACATCTGGCATCATATCAGATGTATATGTTGTTTTAAATGTTTATGAAGATCAACATGTCTCTTTTGAATATTTTGATATTGAAGAGGAAGTGTATACATCAGTAGATATTTCTCCTAACAATGAAGTTGAGATAAATGATAAGTTAGCTAAAAAACCTAGGGAAGATTCCTCTCTATTTTTTCCTATCTTTTCATAATTGAAGGCATATTTTTTTTTCTCCTCTTATGAAGGAACAAAGGATATTTTTGTTCTTGAAATAGATGTATTTACGACCCTTTCTTATGATGAAGAAGTTGTTTCAAATACTGACCAAGAACATCCAATTTTTGATGAATATCCCAGTGAATATGATGAAGAGAAAAGTTTTTTCATATCTTCTTTGGAACCTCATAGCATGTGTTGGCACAGTGGCAGACCCAGGGTTTAACACTTAAAAGAGCACCAACAAAACCTTGACTACTGGCCCTTTCGAAAACACTTGTGAAGTAGTCGAAGTCTCACCCGAGGTAGAAGCAGGGGGGGTTACAGGGTGTAGGTGTATGTAACCAGGTTGGGACATAGATCTATGATAATAAAACTTCATATGGTATTTTGTTAATGCTCAGGAAGTAACATGCATTAGTTTATTCACCTTATGAACATCACAAAACATATCTAAGATAGATACAGTGCATTAACAACAAATATTAAGAACTTTAATCACTTAGAACTTAGCACTTTGAATCATATCTAGCATTCTAACATAAGCAATGTAGTTAATAAACACATACATATCCATTACACATCTAATCTAAACACTAAGAAAAACATAACAGATATAACATTGCACAAAGCAAACCATAAGACACTAGATGTATGTGGTTCACCCCAGTGTGGGGCCACATCCACCAACCGCTTCATCTCTTTATTATTTGTCAATCTCTTACATTCAGTTACTCCTGTGCACTAAGCCACAGAGTCGAGCTTCACACCGAACATGATATCTGTGCACTGAGCACCAGATCCTCCTTCCAAAACTAGTTCAAGGCACCAATTCAACTCTTATCAAGAACAAATCCTCAACACACATGCATTCCCTTGCTCAAAGCCATTCAACTGCTTGCACTTAGCTCCAACTTCTACTTCTACCATACATTCTTCTTTATTTATACTTTTACAAACCCTTACAATAGGGAAAAACATGGGGAGAACCCATGGGCCGACATCCCATAAACCCATTACACAACCCTAAATAACCCCTTACTGGGTCCACATAGCCCGCAAAATAAGTGAGATCCGTGATCTTAGCTCCACCTAAGCACTCCTTCCTCGACCAATGTGTCGAAGTCCAAAAGTGGGCCAACTCTGACCAATGTTTCCTTAAAACTTGTTCGAGGGCCAACAAGCCCCCAACACTCACATGTGACTCGTCCCGAGCCACTCATATCTGGACAATGTTGCTTCGAAGGCCTCGAGCTTAAATCGAGCTACCTCAACTTGTTGCTTCACCTGAGCCTCCTACTCAACAAGATCCTGGATCGTCTACTCTATAATAGGCCCTTCCAAGTGTTGTTCTAGTGATGCAACCACTTGGTCCAATTGCGAGTCGTGTCCATTAATCTCTTCAAACACCTTGTAGGCTTCATCTTGCACAGGTTGCAGCTTCTGTGTGACTTACATTACCTTTCCCTGGAGGGTAGTAATCTGTTGTTGTACTTTGCACTGCTCCTGGGATCTTTTCATTATTTCTACCATAGTGAGCAACTTCATCTGCGCCTGCACTGAAAATTCCTGCTGTTGCACCTCCTGTAACTGCACTTCCAACTTTCTTAGCTCTAGATCCTCTATGAGGCATTCATATGTATATGCGCTTCTATCACTCAGATGTTTTCATTCTGAGGCGAGGGTTCTTATCTTTATTAATTTTCTCTTAGTGGTCTCCTCCCTCTAGTCATTCACCTCCTACGGGGTGCTCAGTACTGTTTGGGCCTCCAAATATGTTACCCTAGCTTGAAGTTGTGGGAGGGTCTCAGTGAGCTTCACTACATGAGCTTCGACCAACTCTTTCTCCTCCTGTGCCAAGCCTGGCATAGAGTGACATTATTTACTCACAACTTCTTTGAACATGGCCCACTTTGTGAGCAACTTCTCCTTTTCTCTCTATAGATGGGATTTTTCCTCTTGGAGCTTCGCCTAAAGATTTGATTTCACTTTCCTTGGCTTCTACCTTGTCCTGCACTGCTCTTAATTGCGCTAGGACTCCATATTTATCCTATCTCAAGGATTATATAGCCTTCTTCTTCTCTTCCTGTACTCTCTGAAGTTGAGCCTCTGTTTCATCCATCGGTCTTCTCAATTGGGTTGGTTCATCCCCTAATTCTATAATTTGTGACGAGGAAGGCACAATAGATATTGCATGGACCAAATGGACAACTTGTTGTAATTCCTTCAATTCCTTCTCGATCCTTCCATATAGCTCCTCCTGCTTCTATCCATATCTCTTAAATATGTTCTCAGAATCATCCTCCATAGCTCCATGGACTAGACTCATGTCATCCTTTGTGAGACTGGCCTCTAAATGGGGCTTATTATCATGCATCTTCTTCCTCACTGAAGGTTTCAGCGGAAAAACCTTCCTCTTTTTTGGTGTTACTGTTCCAGTAGGGGGATCTTCAGGTGGTGTGGCTTCGCCTCCTCCTTGATCTTCTCCTTCATACCCTCCTCCTTGTCCTTCTGCTTCATCTTCTCCTCCTCTTCGATCGAGCCAGACCCATTATCTTCAGAAGCGTTGTTCTCCTCATCGCTTTCTATATCCTAGACTTCCTCCTGCTTTTTATTATTATTTGTCCCACTGGATTGTCTGACATGCTCAACCTGAGTGACTATGGGGCTTCCTATGGTGTTAGTGTCGGATATTTCTGCGTCAGCGAAAGGTACAAAAAATTCCTCTGGCCACTCCTTTGTAATCTTCTCCATGTATTCATCTGTTAGCTTGTAGTATGACTATAATTCTTCCTGGTTCTTTTCTCATCGCATAGTGATGTATATGAAATGCGGAACTATGTGAAACTTTTCTATTGTTCTATACTAGTTCAGGGTGCACAGTGTCATGTGTGGAAATGACTCAATGGAAACCTTCAACTTTTGATAGTATGCATGAAACATGACATTGGACTTCCACTGCTTCATCATGTCATTGGTATACCATAGGGTTGAAAATTGAGCGACCAACGGCTTTGAAGGTTCGATCTCTAGGAAGGTGGCTCCTTCAGGCATTTTCCAAGTGACAAATGCGATCAAAATGATCAGCCAGTTGTAGTGGAATTCATATCCCAAATCTTGGGCTTCGCAACAATCCTTCTCCAACTCATTGACGAGGTAGTTCATCCAGTTCATCTGCATGCCCTCCACACATTTTCCTATGAGTTCCACCACGAACCTGGTGACCTATGTGGGGCGATTCTTCCTTATGATATTTCCATCTATGAGTTGGCAAGAGAGGTGCACTGCTCCATCCTGTATAGAGGCTACCTTGTAACCTCTCTTTCCTTTCTCTACTTCTTAGTAAGCTTCCTTGATGCATTGTACTAGGGAATAGTCTGAGGCCTTCCCTGGATAAAACTATTGAGGGTCAGGTCCCTTCACACTCAACCCTGTAATCTGGTGGATCAACGTCGAATCCACAGTAATCCTTTGGTCGAGCCACATGTATCTGCCATGATAGCACGACATGAGGAGTTTAACGCAAGCGTTAACCTCCTGGTGGTGGCAAAAATGGGGGATATTCATTACATTCAGCATGGTGGACTGCGCCAAATCCTTAATCCATGGCTCTGAGACAAGGTGAGGCTTCTTTCCAATTGTCTTCATAAGATAGCGATGGGGCGCTAATATGGTGTAGTTCTTTCTTTCACCTAAATTGAAGTCATTGTTCTTTAGTAGAGGGATCTATCCTAACTGGCTCCTGACTATGAATATTCCTTTTGGAATGTACGCGGTGAACACGATGTACTCATAGTCTCGGGCGATGTTTTCACAGTTAACAGTGCCAACCAAAGGTGGGATATACTCAGGTAGAATCGACGAGATCTTATTTTCATTATCCAGATCATCATGGTGCTTACTTCGTTGTTTAGTTTCGAGGTTGACAGGACCAGAACGGTAGCCAGTTAAAGGGGAAGAATGCAGTCCCCTATTCGACGATGCCTGGACACCTTCAGATATCTATCTGTCGGCCATTAGATTCTTAAGGACCTCCTCGATAGACTTTTCTAATTCACTAGGTTCGACCGACATTCTAACTTTTAAACAGACAGGTCAGGGTAGACGAATGGATAGGCGGGGTCTAGTTTCAGATGACACAACTCGACACTTGGAAAATTCTTTATTTAGCTCAGTCAATCACAGGTAGAAAAAAGTGGTCTCGGTGTAGAAACCAACTAGTTAAATAAGTGGGGTATCGTAATAGATCTTCCAACACCCAAGAAATGATTTCATCAATGTAAATTTGTCTGTTATGGCATTGTCTCAATGTCCAAAAGCGGTCCATCAGCCCATAAATGTGTTTTCTAACTGTTCTAGAGCATCATTCTAACATTTGGGGCGCCTCCAATGGTCATATAACTTCTCTAGGGTGAAGTTCCCTTCTACGTGGTCCTATTGTTCCAGCGAGGTTCAAATCCTGTGAACCTGACTCTTGCGAGGTTCCAGTCTGTGAAGTCTTTGATCTAGTCTCTGTAGCTTCTTGTATATTTTCCAACTTAACTTTCTTTTTATTGAGCTTCCTTGCCTTATTTCCTATGATCTAAGTTTCTCTAATTGTTTCTTGAATCTTCTTTCCATTCTTTTTCTTATTTTCTCCTAGCATAGTGACTTCGCACTGTTGATGTGCCCTCAAAGGGTCTAAATTTAATGTCCCCTTTCTTAATAATTCCTAGGTGGATATACTTATTTCTTGCATAAATAGGTTCTTCAAGCCTTCTTTCATTCTTTCAACCTTGCCAGCTAATTCTCTTTCCTTATGTCACTCTTGTGTTCTTACTTTGTTCTATTGCTTTGACTTATCCTCTCGCTCTTCTATGAGTCGGTCTATTTTTCTAGCTATGAAATCCCTTAGTTCTTTCTTTTTCTTTTTTGTGGCTTCTTCCTCTGCTTTCCTTCTGATATGATCTTTCTCAATCCAAGTCTTACCTAAAAAAAGTGGGAAAGGGGCATTGTCCCCAACAATTTTAATGACTTCAAATTCTCCTTCAATCGATGTTCCATGAGCAATAATAGGTACATTAGTAACTCTTCCTCATAGGGTTATCATCTTTCCCTTAAACATGCCTATCCTTCCCAACAAAGGTATCATAGTAGGTTTTCCAAAACTTTTCCAAGTTTCTTCTGTCATAATATTCACTTGTGTTTCTTCATCCAAGACACAGTCTATGTCGAAGTCTTATATTCTTTCACTTATGCATTGTTTTACTTTCAGGATCTCTGGTAAATTGACCTCTTTGTGAACATCCATCATTTCTTTCAATTGTACTAATATAGTCTGAACTTCCTCTGATTCTTTCTCTTTATGACTTTCTAACATGCCCTTAGTCTCTTGACTTTCTTCATAGTTTTCTTGTCCCATGTTCATCCTTTCAACTTTAGCAATCACCCTTGGGAAATCCTCAACTTCATGACCAACAATATTACAACAAAGGCAAATGGGACCTGCACAAGCGCATTCCTTAGCAATATGTCCCAGTCTTCTGCAGTTATAACACAATGTCAATCATATTTTTCTTTTAAATGTTCCCCAACCTCTTCTGTACTACGCACTATGATCAAAGTGTTGGACCTGCAATCTGCAAAAATTCTTTCTGGGTTCTTGCATCCATTTATTAGTCCAAAAACTCTATCTATGCATAGTAATAACATATCTTTCTTCATTTCCATTAATTTTACCCAAATCAACTCTCTCTTTCTACCACGCCCTAGCCTTCAGACTAGGAAAGACTCTATTAAACATACTTAAGTTCATGCTTTCAAAACAAAAAATTTCACTTATCTTACTCTTGTCAAAGCACAAAGATTTACCACTTTTTGAATCTTACCTCTTTTCTTCAAATCAAATTTCTTTCTTAGCACAAAGATTTGCAGGTCAGGTATAGTAATGAACACTTCAACAACATATCTACACACAGAGATTCTCTTTTTCTTTACTTCAGTTCCTAGCAATCACATTGTCAAGTCCCGGCAACAGAACCATTTGTTTGCATAGGGGTAGACCCAGGGTTCAACGCTTAACAACGCACCAACAAAACCCCAACTAGCAGCCCTTTCGGAAACACCTGGGAAGCAGGCGAAGTCTCACCCAAGGTAGAAGCAGGGGGGTTAAAGGATGCAGGTGTCTGTAACCAGGATGGGACACAGATCTATGATAATAACACTTTGTAGGGTATTTTGTTAACGATTAGGAAGCAACATGCATTAGCTTATTCACCTTATGAACATCCCAAAACATATCTAAGATGGATCTAGCGCAGTAACAAAAAATATTAAGCACTTCAATCACCTATCATTTAGCACTTTGAATCTGATCTAGCATTCTAACATAATAAATGTAGTTAAGAAACACATACATATCCATTACACATTTAATCTAAGCACTAAGAAAAACATAACAAATATAACATTGCACAAAGAAAAACATAACAAATATAACATTGCACAAAGAAAACCATAAGACACTAGATGTACGTGGTTCACCCCAGTGTGGGGCTACATCCACCAACAACTTCGTCTCTTTATTATTTGTCAATCTCTTACATTCAGTTACTCCTGTGCACTAAGCCACATAATCGAGCTTCACACCGGATAGGAGATCTATGCACTGAGCACCAAATCCTCCTTCCAAAACTATGTCAAGGCACCAAGCCAACTCTTATCAAGCACAAAGACTTAACACACATACATTCCCTTACAAAAATCCATTCAATTTCTTGCACTTAGCTCCAACAACTTCTACTTATACCATGCATTCTTCTTTATTTATACTTTTACAAACCCTTACAATAGGGCCAAACATGGGGAGAACCCATGGGCCGACATCCCATAAACCCATTACAAAAACCCTAAAGAACCCCTTACTGGGTCCACATAGACTACAAAATAAGTGAGATATGCGATCTCAGCTCCGCTTGGGCACTCTTTCCTCAACCAATGTGTCGAATTCCAAAAGTGGGCGAACTCTGACCAATGTTTCCTTAAAACTTGGTCGAGGGCCAACAACATGGTTCCTGTATATGATAATTATTTGTCTGATCCTTGGGAGAGCCATGGAGGAGAAAAGGAAGAGATAAATGTGCATCTTATCTCATCTCCAACACTCATAAATGAGCATATATCACCTAGGATTAGCAAGCCTGCATCAATCATTTATCCACTTGTACACACTAAGAACATCAAACAACAGGTGAGCAATGATGAAATAAAGGAGGTAACGTTTTACTAGTTTGGCATGCCTTATTATAAATTTTATGACCCTATGGGGTTATATATGGAGTTGAAATTTCCAAAAGCATTGGATCCTACAAAATTAATCATCTTATCATCATTTGGATGTATTTCCAGTGTTCTGGAACATGTGTTCATTCTGTTGTCATACTTCCCTTACCTTTTATGGATCATTTGCAGTGAAAAGAAGAAATATGTTACCAAACATTTTGGGTGGCTATGGTGGAAGTTTGCCTTCACCTGAGCATTGTAAAGGTCAGTTAGAGTAGGGTCTTGTATATAAATAAGCATGTGTGCAATATTTTCAGTTTTCTGTTTTCTTTTAGTATTTGAATAAGTGACCCCATAGTCGTAGGAGAAGACATTGAAGCTTCTTGTTCTTGGCATCTCACATGGATTATGCCATCCCCTATGGAGCCAAATGTTATCACATAAATTTGTCATGGGTCATATGTAGTTATGTTAAAACCTAGGTCTACACCTCTATCGAGTCTCTCTCTTTTCTTCACACCTTCCTATAAGTTTTTCCTTTTCTGGTTGATAAATTCAGGCCAGTCAATTATGTTGTATGTGTAGGGAAAAAATATGATCAAAATGCAGCATTCTGAATAGTCCATTTCGGGCTTGAAATAAAATAAAACAAGCGGGTTAAATTTTCAACAGCAGAGATCCCATGTGCAGTTAAGATTAACGTCTCTCATGCATTTGGAGTTTCAAGGTTGTGCAAGGATTAACAACTAGACATAAGTGTCTAAGTATCAAGTCGCCAAAGTAGCGAGAGGCTTCCACGTCAATCGGGAGAAATTAACTTTGTGAGATATTCATGCCCACATTCAAAATCTCTCAAAGCCTGAAATTCCGAAGTGACGAGAGACTGACATGTTAAATGAGAGAAAGTCACTTCGGGAGATATTCATGCCGACGTTCAAAATATCCAGAAGCCCGAAGTCCCAAAGTAACGAGAGGTTTCCACGTCAACCGAGAGAAAGTTAATTCGGTAGTTTTCCATCCAAACATCCCGAAGTCCCGAAATGACGTCAGTCTGACACATCACATCATGCCCTACCACTCCACGGGTGTTTTTTCAATTCAACACATGGTGCTCATCCATCAATAATTATGATAGCACAATGAATTCAACCCACCACGTTAGATTCGGGAGATCATCCTCTGGGAGATATTCTTGCTCAACATTCAAAGCTCCCAAGCGTAAAACTTGGCTCCATCTCTAAACATGGTTAAATGGATTCTGGAGTTGGAAAAAGGATAATTTTACGGGGGTGATAAAATAGCAAGGCGTTCCCATATCATGGATTGCAACAATATCAACGAACACACTTCATTGCGGGGACAAAAGATGATCGAACGTTAAAATTCTAGAGCAATCCCGCAATCGAAACCATGGTATAGTGAAAGAGGTACATGGCAATTGGTGGTGGATTGCGAGGGTCGAAGTGGTGTGGACCCAAACCTCCCTTGAAAACTTTCGCAATCAAGTGTTGATGTAGGGTCCATCCGAGAGCATCACATGGCAACAAAAGTAGGGCATTCCTAGATCGTGGATTGTGACAAGATCGACGGCCACACTTCATTGCATAGACTAAAAGTGCTCGAATGCTAAAATCTTAGAGCGGTCCCGCAATAGAAACCAAGGTATAGCTAAAGAGGTACATAGTTGTTAGGGACCTAACTGTTTGTTGTGGAGCCTGATTATCTTCCTGATTTAGAGGTCTTTTACTTTCAGCCATGTTTATACCCCATAAAGTATTTACACCCCAGAAGTATGTACACTCTTCCACGCGAGGGAGTGCAGAGGGGGGGTACCCCCTTTGCGAGGTTCGGGGGGGCTATCCCCTTGGGTGGGGGGTATGGGGGCAAGTGGGCCCCCATCGAGGGTTCGGGGGTAGCGTCCCCCGATGGGGGTTCGTGGGCGAAGCCCCCGAAGAAAAAATTGCCTTGTAAAAGTATATTGTAATTTCATTGTAAATCTGGACCGTTCATTATAAGGTCGTAGATCTAACGATAGAGATTATGTTAGGGTTTTTTTCCCTAGAAGGAAACCCTCTTTTATGAGGGAAATGTATTGCAGCTATGTAGTTTGGCAAGTATTGTATTCTGAGAGAGGAGACTGTGAGAGAAAGAAGAGGAAGTTACAGCAGGTTTTTGCTGTAGGTTGTATCCCTTCATTTTGTTGGATAATAATAAAGAAATGACCTGGCAATTTCTCTGGTGGACGTAGCCCACACTGAGTGAACCACATAAATCTGTGTCTCTCTTATATTGTGTATCTTCTGTGTTTTATTTCCGCATTTGTTTTATTTTATTGCTCCACGGTCCTGTTTTTTCTAACAACTGGTATCAGAGCGTAAGGTAACTCGCAGGAAAAGAGGGTTCCTAGTTCGAGTGGGAGCAATGTCGAAAGATCGAAAGTTTAGGGTCGAGAAATTTAACGGCCAAAACTACCAGTTATGGAAGATGCGTCCCCCGATGGGGGTTCGTGGGCGAAGCCCCTGAAGCAAAAATTGCCTTGTAAAAGTATATTGTAATTTCATTGTAAATCTGGACCGTTCATTATAAGGTCGTAGATCTAACGATAGAGATTATGTTAGGGTTTTTTTCCCTAGAGGGAAACCCTCTTTTATGAGGGAAATGTATTGCAGCTATGTAGTTTGGAAAGTATTGTATTATGAGAGAGGAGACTGTGAGCATGTCAGCGTCGGTGGCTTTCAATATCTCGAAAGAAAAGACAACAAAGGGTTTGATGGATACGTTGGCCAAATTGTATGAAAAACCCTCGACGTCCAATAAGGTATTTCTAATGAAGAGATTATTTAATATGAAGATGTCAGAAGGTGGGTCTGTTGCAGATCATTTAAATGAATTTAATACGGTTACTAATCAACTAAGTTATGT
>ML793738.1:109782-125904 GCA_009831015.1 Picea engelmannii
GTCGCATTTTGCAAACAGAAGACATTTTTATTTCATGCGACATTTGCAAATTGGTTTCGATTTATTTTTTCACGACTGAAAGCATGAAAACTCCTCCATCGTTATTTGGACTGTCATAGTCTTTTATTGATATTCTGAAAGGCACTTTACCATTGGTTTATCATGTGATTCTTTCAAACTAGGTCTATTTGCCTACTCTTACTTTGATTGTGCAACTTGGCTTTTATTTTATTGATAAGGCATTGAGCATATGAATTATACTTGGTTATATAAGGGTTATGGTAAATCTTGTTTTATATGATGTGATCCTTACTATTATAAGCCCTTGGCTTATCGATTTTATGAAATCTCTTGTCACAATGTTTTATAAACTTTGATTACATATTATGCAACAAGCGCATGGGTAACGTATGAGTTTGATTTTATATTGAATAGCAATAGTTTGAAGTTATGCAATGGCGCATTGATTAAACTTTTGGATTTTTATTTTATGGTTTGAATTATTACTTGGCGTATGTTTGATTTATGGGTTTGATTTTACGTTGAACATTCATGGTTTCAAAACATAGATTAGCACATTGGTATATTATCATTCACCGTTTAAATCTTGGGATGGCCGAATATTTTGGTTCATGTTATGATTGATGGAACAACGTTGTACTCTACCATTAATGTTTTGCATGGCGGTGAACTAACCCACCACCTTCGCACGCACATATTGATTCACTTACCCTTTCATCGGTCTCAGCTGTTAGCCCAAACGATTTTTGCTCCTGTGTATTGTTGTGTTCAATCCAAACCCTACCATGCACCCGCGCCACGGCTCCAGTTGTAAGGGCTGAGCCCAATGGTTGCCAAGCTTTGTTGATGTTTGACGGTGCTTACAGTGACCTTGAGGAATTCGGATGGCTCTCGTTCATACGAAAGTTTGATGGCTATAACCCTAGCGTGGCTCGGCAATTTGCATTAACCTTTGATGGCTGCCGAGCCAAGATTGGGGATGTGCAATTGGAAATTGACGAGCAATTTCTCAGTTTAGCCACCGGTCTGCCTGCTTTCGGACAGAGATGGTCAAAAAATTGCAAAGTGGAAGATGTCCCGTGGACATTACTCTTCCAATCACGAAGGGTGAACTCCTGTGACAAAGGTCTGCCCGCGAATATGCTAAAGCAACGATGGCACGACTTGTTGATGATAACTAAACAATTTGTCACCTGCGAGGGCAGGTATGGTTTTGTTTTCTTGTACCACCTTCGGCTACTTATGGTTTTCATGGGCTATGATCTTAATATGCCTACATAGGAGTCTGTTTAAAATGACTAAAATATACAAACGGAACCAGGCCGATAACAACCTATTTCATTTTGGGTTAATTAAAATACTTGTGGTTTGTCATTTGGGATTACGTCGAGACTGTTGGAATGATTTTCTTATTCAAAATAATTTTGAGGACTCAAGCCCACCACAGGTTGAAAAACCTGTGGTGACCGAGAGCAAGTCAGTACCCCCTGTGCCTTACAGTGCTCTGTTACCTAAACCCCTACCCGACTCACCTATTGACCTACCCAATTCTGTCACCCAGGATGTGGAAAATGTTAAACCCGTGGCCAAAAGGCCTAAAACCAAACCTAATACGAATTCTAAAGGTAAGAAGAATGCTCGATTAATCTCTCGCATGGAAAGAAACCAACCGAAGATTCCTGTCAACCCTGACCCTATTATGGTGAGTGAATATTCTGACTCAGAGATTGAACGTTACTTGGAAAGTGAGTATCCCTACTCTGAAGGTTTGTGTGACAAACCCTCATACGATTTTGTCAAAAACCTACCACCTTTCTTGCAAAATGATCCTAATTTTCCCGACATTAAAATGCCCTGTGAAAACCCCGGTGACTCGTCGAAACCCCCTACTGCTCTAGCCGAATCAGCTACTCCACCATGTGATCAGTGTGTCTCATGGTTAGAAAGGTATTACCTCGACATGTCAATGCTGCAGTCCAGAATTCATGCTCTGGAGGATCAAGTTGCAAAGCTCACCAATCAAAAGGCAAAGATGCCATCCACTGATAAGAAGCAGTGAACAACAGGTTCGATTTTGTTTAAAAACGTGGAGTCGGCTACAGCGGTTATCAATTCAAAATTGGCATAGCTCGATCAACCTCACTGGTATGATTATCACCTGTTTATATGACAAACTCATAAACTTTGTTTACAGTGTGGATTTTCTTTGACACATAAGCATGTGTTATTGTATATAATTTTGTTTTGATTAATTGAATTTAGTTTCACGAATTAGCTCTGATTGGATTTGGCTTTGATTCGATTAATCATGTTATAGATTTGATTGTTTTAATTTAGCCTCAATTGAATACTCTGTCGATTATTGAAGTTGTTAACTTATTTTCTAAACATAAGCTGTTTCTAGTATTCCAATTTTGAACACAGTCAATGGTTCGATTTGAATTGGTTGTGTTCTATATGATATGGTTGGCATAACTGTTAGAATGTTATATTACGTGTCTGATTTGACCAATTCAAATATCATTATGTTGAGGCATAACCAAATTGCAACTATTTGATTCGCATCGTTTGACCATGATATCAGCTCGGTTTATATTGCAACAAATATATTGTTTAAATTTGATTTTTTGAACGAAAAAGATCATGCCCAGCATGGTGATTTGTTTCTATTTTTGACTCAGTCACAATTCGATTTGATTGTTACCCAGTTTATGGTTATCACTGTTGTTGATGGTTACGATCATTATGTGATTCTATCTGATTGACTATGTAAACGCTCAACGATTCAAATCTATGGTGAAGTTTGATGCTGTTATGAATGTTTGGCAATAATCAGATCAGTTTTTCCGTATTGGTATTTGATTGAAACAATATGAATCGTATGCCCATTGTTACAGCCGTAACAAATCAATTTTGATTATGTTCAATTATGATTGTATCGATTATGATTGTGTTGATTACATCGTAGCTTATACAATATGATTCACCATTGATTTAATTCGATATGAAACAGTTCGGTTACTATTTGACCTGATTTTATGGCAACTGAAAAAACAGAGCATTCTTACCCTGTCCCGATTGCATCATTTTCGATTTTGTTAATTTGAATAATAAACTCATTTGAATTATAGTGATTCGTTTTGGATATTTATTAAAAGAAAATTAAATTGGATTTGTTTCTTTTGATAAGATTTGATTTGATCTCTATCTGGTCCTGTATGCTATTCTAGACTAGCTACAGAATCAGAAGATTCTGTAGCTAAGTCTGTAGGATCAAATTTTTGTTATTTTGTTACTGAAATATCTCTCTAATTTGATAATTGTGTTCTATTGCAAGTAAATTCGAAATTTCAGTTGAGTTTATGAGCAGTTAGGGGATGTTTCAAAGATTTCACTTGCATTTCATTTTCTTAGTTTAGGTGATTTTAGGATATCTCCCAGATTATGTAAAATAATTTGATATTATCCACAAGGAAGTTTTACCTTGTGAAGAGACCTATATATACCTATGATTTTTGTAATAATGATCATCCTCAATTGTGGGAGAACAAGGATATGAAGATTTAATACAGACTGAAGCAGAATTTGGTGTTTTGTCACAGCTTTAGCTTCTCATTATATCAACATTTTGTTTCATGTTGTGTATATCAATTTGTATATGGTTTATGACTACTTTAGATATCTAAATCAAATGAAAATGATATAATTTTAATCATTGTAATTCATATCTGGTTTCTTCCAAGTGTATAAAAGATATAACAATTGTTTAATTCAGTTTGTGAATGACAGATTTATCTTCTTCATAATTTGAATTATCATATATAAGTCTTTGCATAACAGGTTTCCCTTATTTTAGAGATTTGTAATCATATAGTTGTTATGATTCTTTTTTATGTCTTGTTTGTCATGTAAACACTTCAAGGAGCAGCACAGCCAATCGTTTACGAATAGCTTTGGACTAACCGGTGCGAGTTTCCTTCCTCCGACCAGCTTAGAAGTCATCAAACACAGGGCAGACTTGGAGCATTTCCAGGTCATTTAATCTTTTCTTCGTTGTTTTCATTAAATAGTTTAATTTAGATATAAATTTAATTAGATTTATATTAGATTGTTTAATTTCAGTAAATATATTAGATTGTTTAATTTCAGTAATGTTTATTTCTTTTTCATAAAATATAAAAATCAAAAAGATTCTTGGTTGTCTTAGGGCAGAAAACACATGAGTTTTGCAGGTTTTAATTAAATCTGTAGACTGTTTATAGTGTACATTTGTGAATAAGTAATATTGCAGCTGATAATTAGATAGTTGATTTGAGTTATTATAATAGTAATTAGTGGATTGTATATAATAGTTAGAATAGTTTATATTTAGTTTTAGTTTAATTTAGTAGTTTGTTTTAATTAGATTAGTGTGTTAGTTTCTTTTATTTTTAGTTAGTTTGTTTTATTAGTTTTAGTTAATTTTAGTTTGTTTTATTAGTTTTATTTAGTTTTAGTTTGTTTTATTTGTTTTAGTTAGATTAGTTAGTTTAGATTAGTTTTCCCTTTGGTTTTCTTAAAAGACCTTAGGGCGGCCAACGGAGTCGTTAAACTCATTAGGGTGGTCCATTCCAAATGGCTTGGGTTATTTAGACAACCCCGGACCGGTTCCACTCTCTTAATTGACGGACGGACAATTTCGCCCGTCAACAGATCCCAAAAGTTTGCATCTGATACAACAATTGTAGTCCAATTCTCTAGTTTCCCCGATGTACTCTTGGCTCAATGATGAGATTCAATACAAAGGACGTTTGTATTTAATTAAAAAGACAAAACTTAAATCCACAGTACTTTTTGATCTTGATGCTACACCCATAGTTGGGCACTCCGAGTTTACAAAAACCTATGACTAGGTCAAACATTCTTTTTTTGGGGATGGTATGAAACATGACGTTCGTAATTTTGTGGTTGAATGTGATGTGTGTCAATGCACCAAGGGAGAAACAGTCAAATCTCCTGGCACACTACAATCGATTCCAATTCCACCTGTTATTTGGTGGGATATCTCTATGGATTTTATTATAGGCTTACCTAAATCGGGCAATAAATCAGTGATCATGGTAGTAGTTGATTTTATTTCCAAGTATTCTCATTTTTTTACTCTTCAACACCCATTTACAGCATCCACTGTGTCTCAACTTTTCATGGATCAAGTCTTCAAGCTTCAATTTTTGGAAAGAACTATTCAAGCTACAAGGCACCCAATTGCATCTCAGCACAACTTATCATCCCCAGAATGATAGTCAAAATGAAATTGTCAACAAGTGTTTGGAAACATATTTGAGGTGTTTTGCATCGGAAAGGAAAAATCTGTGGGCTCAATGGTTACCACTCGTTGAATGGTGGTACAACACTTCATACCATACAACTACCCACGTGACTCATTTTGAAGCGGTATATGGACAAAAGTCACCTTCCGTTATCTCATATTTTCTAGGTGTCTCGAAGGTCCAGGAAGTTGACCAAATGCTTACAATTCGAGAGGCTACTCTTTGTACCCTCAAGGAGAATTTGGTCATGTCCTAGAATTGCATGAAGAAAGAAGCAAATCAAGGTCACTCTAAATGTCAATTTGCAGAAGGGGATCATGTGTTTCTTCGATTGCAACCTTACAGGCAAAATTCCCTTAACTTTGACCATTGTCAGAAACTAGCACCCAAATTTTATGGTCATTATACCATTCTCAAGTCTGTGGGAAAGGTGGCCTATTAGTTATCTTTGCCCAGTCATTCTAAGCTACATCATGTTTTTCATGTTTCCTTCTTAAAGAAGGTGATTGGAACTAAGTGCCAAACTCAAACCAACCTTCTCGAGTTGGACGAAGAAGGCTCCATTTGGCTACAACCACAAGCAGTTTTGGAACAGCATGAGCATCGTCTACGTCAATGAACCATCAAGGAAGTGTTAGTCCAATGGAAAGATACAACACTAGCAGATGCCACTTGGGAACTAGCTACCATTATGCAACAATTTCCTCGTCTCAAGCCTTGAGGACAAGGTTGTTTTTAAGGGGGAGGACATGTTAGGGACCTAACCCCTCACATAGGTAGAATAATATGTTTCCATGTAATAAAGGTCAATATTAATAAGGCCTAGCAATAAGGAATAATAATTCCAATGTAAGAAGACCTAATAGAAGCTTTCGCTTCTAGAAGGATCTTCCTCTAGATGGTTCTTTTGATATACATATTTAGTATAAATAGGAGTCGAGGGTATGTGAACTTTTGTCTTGGATATTATTGTAATATATATTTCCTATGATGGAGGTTTCCCCCTCGAATAGGCAAGTGAACATTTCTCTCATTAATCAAAGTTCTCTTTCTGGTGTTATTCCGGTATCATTTTGGTATTATTGTGGTGTTACTTTGGTTATATTATTGTTCATCTGCCATTTCTAGCTATTTATTTATGTTCCTCATACTTTTTTGTATCTATAATATTACAATGGAAGTTGGTGGTGGATTGCAGGGGTCGGAGCGGTGTGGATCCAAACCTCCCTTGGAAACTCCCGCAATCACGTGCTTATATAGGGTCCAGTCCGAGATCAACATGTGGAAACAAACTAGACGTTAGGCCTCATCCTGATCCAAAGGAGAAATTAGTTAATGAAAGAAGGACCAGTGTTTGAACAATCGACCACCCCCTTAAATGGAATCATGGAGGGTCTGGTCGAGGAGACAGAAATTTGTCAGCCTGAAGTACCATAGAGGGAAATTTTTCCTACAGGCCCATACTGACCAAAGTTTTCTTCTGACATAAGGAACAGGACAGACAAGAGAAGACACACAGCAATGGAGAATCCTAGTATAGGAAGGCCAGCTCACACTCCTAGTTGTGGTCTACAGTTTTGATTATAAATACATCAGAGGAATGATATTAGAAAGGGGGGCATTTCAGCCCAAGACCAGAGGAGGTTTTGAGAAATGTTTATGACTGTATATTTCAGTTTGTAAGACAGAGGGGAATGTGGCTGTAAATTGTATGTTATTGAAGATTCATATGATTTGTTTTATCATATTTTTCTTCTATGTTCGATGCTCTATTCTTCATCTTGTTTGAACGTATTGTTGATTTTAATGATTAAAATTTTCCTTTGATTGATATATTCTTGATGCGGTAGAGGATCTGTTGTAAGCTCGCCTATTTATCATTGTTTACTATTTAGACACGTCTAAATTCTCTTTGTAGAGAGGATATTTTCTTAGTGAATATTCGTATTTATGTTATTCTCTTATTCTTCTCTTCATCATTATACAAATCCTTTGTCTGATAGGGAGATTAAATGCCTTCAATGAGCAGATTGTTTATGAATCCATAGCTCAATGGCCCATCATTGATCTACAGTGATATCTGTTGTCTTTTCCTTTCTTTAAAGTCTTGTTGATCCACCTACTCAAACCATTTTAATCCATTTACATTTTGAGTAGGTTTGTCTCTCCCAAGAGGGGCCTGAGACTCCCTTGAAAATATTGGAGGTATGAGAATCAATTATAAGGGCCCTCGTAGGCTTAACATCATATTCGATCAGATCCCCCTGGAGAGGTAATCCTCCATAAAGGTTGTGTGATTTCCGACCCTTATCTGACTCAAGGCACCTGCAGAATAATCCCTGCAAGTAACCTATGTGGTTACTTATGTCAAGCAACTAGATCCACCACGATATAACCAATGTGCAGGAGAACAGTCGTAAGTCAGGTCTACCATATGGGTATGGTAACAAAGCCTGGAATCTTCAAAGAAACTACTCTCACGAAGTTAAAGGTACTAGAAAGACCCCCAAATACGAATAGATCCTCAGAAATATATCTGATGCTAAGAAGCTATTAGAGGGCTATCTCTGCAACCAACTTCACGCAACCTCATTCTTAACTCCGATGTGATCGGAGCATCCTGACGTCACTAATTACACAATGGATTTCACCACTCCTTGTTCAAACACATATGTTTAGTTTAATATCCTTGGATAATTTTACTCACAAAATCATATTCCAAGGCCCTATATCCTATGCTTGTTTGTGTACTCTGAAAAATAAAAAATATCTTCTAATTAATTTTATTTAATCAACAATACTTTTAATGTCTTTGTTTACTCAAGAGATGTGGTCATGAAATTTATGATGTTATGACTCAACATATCAAAGAAATGAATATGAACATAATGCTAAGTCCTAATCTTAAATTCTCAAAAGATGGTAATCTTTTCAAATGAAACTTTCAATGCAACTCTACAATTTCAATAGATGCAATATTTCCACATATGTCAAGATCAACACTAAACAACCAAAAGAGAAAATGCCAAAATGAAAAATGAGCAAAATGTATTTTTTTGTATTTTCAATATAAAGAAACAAAAATGCAAGGACTGAATAGTAGCTTGATATACATACCCTACTGCAAGCAAAAAGAGGCAAGCCAAGCAGGATAATAAGAAGAAAACACTCAGACCAAGATGCAAGGAAAACCAATGAAAAGTATGATAAGAAAGAAAACACGCTTGAAAATTCAAAAATAATAAGGTTTCTTATCACTCTGCAAGCACTCAACAGTTAGGATAGAGACCCGACAAGACTCAACAACCATCAAAACTCACCTAGAAAATACCAAACTCATCTAGTAAGCCCAAAAAGTAGATGTACAAGAATGTTTGAGAAAAAATCGCGTATGTATGCACCCCATAGAAGGACAGCTCGCGTATGCATGCGTCTGTCAAGGGAAAACCCATGTATATGTAGTAAAACACTTCCTGGGCAAGGGTTAAGCCAAGAAACTCATATGCAAAGTAAAAATAGGTTGTCGAGCAATCACGTGACAAGGAAACTCAGGCTAACAGAGAGCAAGTCAAGGAGAAAACACTTCAAACCCCAAAAAAAAATATCAATCCCCGGTATGGTCGCCAATTCTTTTACGAGGAAAATCACTTTATGGCATTGGGTAAACCACAATAGATGGAATGACTATAGAAATCAACTATATTCACAAGTATGTTATATAAATGAAAATGATAACAAGACAAGATAAAGATCCTACCTCTTCTGAATGTTCGATCAAGACTGCAGTTGAGAACACAACTCAAATATTTATACTTGCAACTTGTCCTCAACAACCAAGATACACAAGCATATGGTGATAATATATAATGTTAGCACATACAATATCATAATCCATTAAAACTCATAACAAATACGCCCATGGAATAATAATTCAAATGTTTTCAATATATCAATTGGATGAGAAAATAGTATTTTTATTAAAAATGATCAACAAAGGTGTATAAGTGACAAAATTTTGTGTCAGCACGTCTCAGAACCGAGAAACTAAGTCCATTCTGGCTAGGCCTCCACCAAAGGCAAGCTCATATAAAGGAGACAATGAGGTTTTCCATCAAAGAGGGAAGAGCTTGGGGGATGAACAATGTGTTCATACTTTCAAGGATAAAGGGATGCAGACTCAATGTGAACTATAAATTTCTCTAGAGTATCTTTTCTCTCAAAATTTGAATTCTCCCCTCCCCCATAGCTTGGATATTTCAAAATTTATATCCTTAAAATGGAACTGAAGGCTGAGTCGAAATGTTTCTAGTATATGAAAGGTCAAGGATCATGGATCTTGTGACGTGACATGGAAGCCTGACACAATTTTTAATTTTGAGCACCAAACTCGATGTACACGGTTTATAATGGTGCAACCTACGTATATGTGGAAAAATATATTTTTTTGGCTCTGGAAAGTACAAAATGGGACTTCGAGCATGCATAGGGAAATGGAAAGGCCAAATGAGCAAGTTGCATGGGGTGAGGCAAAATTTTCTATAACAAGGAGAGAAGGAGAGAGGGGGGGAGAGGGAGTGAGAGGTGTAGAGTGAGATAGAGAGAGAGAGAGGGATGGAAGGAGAGATTGGTAAAGAGAGAGGGGGGTTAAGGGATATAGAGAGAGGGAAACAAGGAGAAAGGGAGAGAGGTGAAAAGGGGGAAGGGAAAGATCAAATTGTGAGTAAGAGGGAGATAGAGAGAGAGATATGGGAGGATATAGGGAGTTAGAGAGAGACAAGGAGAGAGAGGTAAATATAGAAGGGGGGGAGAAAGGGTAAGGGAGAGAGAGGGAACATGAGGATAGGCAGAGGGAGAGTGTGTGTGAGAGAGAAAAATAGAGGGAAGGAAGGAAAAAAGGGAGGGAGAGAGTGTGTGGCACTGGGGGCTGAGGCAGGGAAGGGGAGAGAGAGAGGAAGGGAGAGAGATAAAGGTAAAGAGAGAGATGGGGGAGTAGCTGGGGAGAGACAAGGGGAAAGAGGGAGAGAGGGAACAAGGGGTAGACAAGAGAGAGAGAGAGAGAGAGAGAGAGAGAGAGGGAGGGAGGGAGGAAGACAAAGAGTGAGAGAGAGAGAGATAAAGGGAGGGAGAGAGAGAAAGGGAGAGGGAGGGGGATACATGATGAGGGGGAGAGAGAGATGTATATTTTAACCTTGTATAATGTTTTACTGCAAACAAATTTTCAATAAAAGAACAAAAAATATACAATGTCAAATACACACATTACATAGAGATTTTTCCCCTCGAAACCCAAACCGGGAAAACCAACATATTCTATATTCATTCACATCATACATTTTTTACAATAAAATATACATATAGGAGTCAACGACATCCAAAACCCTAATCCAATGACCTATATTAGTCAACAACCCTAATTACTTAACCGAAAATAGAAAACCATCGGTGAAAAACCATGTGTCGAAAATCGCCCAATAATGGACACGAAAATAGATGCAACCCAAAAATCAAGGAAAAATAGTGACACATTTCCCAAGGAAAAATAAATAATATAACACATACCCAAAATTCTCCCACTTTTTGTTTTCTTTGCATATAGTGGTTTACAAGGTTACATAGACAACAATGCCCATAGATCCTAGCTACACCAAGAGAACTTCTCAGTGCTCACAGATTTCCTTAATGAATATGAAACATTCTTAAAAGTGTCTAGCTTCATCAAAAACACTTTCTTTTATTCAACCATGCCTCTCACAAAGTGATATTGAACATCAATATGCTTTGTCTTTGAATGATAAGTCTGGTTCTTCGCCAGAAAAAATTGCACTCTGATAGTCAAAATCTATCATTACATCTTGTTGTACCAACCCAATACCCAATACATGAGAAAAATCTTTGTAACCATACTGCTTCCTTGCTTGCATGAGTGGTTGCAATGTATTCAACTTCTGTAGTTGAAAGTGCCACTTCAGATTGTCTTTTTCTCATCCAACTCATTGCTCCTCCAAATAGGTTAAACACATACCCTCTTGTAGATCTATTATGATCTAGATCTCCAACCTAGTCTACATCCGCAAAGACATGTATATCCAACACTCTGTCAAATCCTAGTCTTCCTTGGTAGCACAATCCATAGCTAGCAGTGCCACGCAAATACCTGAAAACCCTATTTATTGTTGTTTCCATGGTTTTGACATATACCTACTCAAACTCCCATTGAATGTGCAATGTCCAATCTAGTACAGACCATTTCATACATCAAACTACCAATTGCACTCACATAAGGAAAACGAGACATGTCCTCCTCCTCTTCTTGTGTCTTGGGAAATTGATTCGTAGATGACCTTACACCTACATGAATAGGGACCCTGGTCGGTTTACATTCTTTCATATTAAATCTTTGCAGTATTGTCTCCACGTATTTTCTTTGATTTAACCAGAGTTTCTTGTTTTTCCGATCTCTTTTAATTTCCATGCCCAAAATGAAATTTGCAACACCAACATCCTTCATGTCAAATTTAGAGGACAATTAAGTTTTTTCATCCTAGATAATCTCCATGTTGTTTCCTATCAGCAACATGTCATCCACATACAAGAGAAAATAAATAAAATGATCACCAATTAATTTAAAATACACACAGTGATCATCTTTGCTTCCTGTGAAGCCAAGTCCCAACATATAAGTATCAAATTTTTTATACCACATCCTTGGTGATTTTTTTAAACCATACAGGGAATTTTTCATCTTGCATACCAACTCCTTCTTTCCCTTCACAACAAATCCTTTTGGCAGATTCATATAGATTTATTATTTCAGATCCCCATGTAGGAATGATGTCTTCACATCCATCTATTCTACTTCAAAATAAAATTTATTAACAACAGATAACATAAATCTAATAGAAGTTAAATTGGCAACAAGAGAAAAAATCTCACCAAAATCAATTCCCTCAACCTGGGAATAACCTTTTGCTACTAACCGAGCTTTGCATTTCTCCACTTTTCCTTTAGCATTCAACTTATTTTTAAATACCCATTTGTTTCCAATGGGATTTCTTCTAGTTGGAAAATCCACTAGATCCCAAGCCTCATTCTTATCCAAGTCTTCCATTTCTTCATCCATGGCCTTTTTCCAGAGTTTTCCATCCTCTGAATCCACTGCCTCCCTAACAATGTTAAGAACCAAATGCTTACAAATATCATGAAATTGTTGAATTATACACCATGTACATAATGTCAACGTGGAGCACAACTCCAATATAGATAAGTTACAAAATAACTCCTTAAATAATAGGGGAACCCCCTCCAAGTAACCAAATACCATTCATACTTCACAATTCCATCTCAATAATGAATACATGATCTCTTATATATAGTTATTCACACTTGCACATGAGGCCACTTTATCACTAGGTCGACCCTATTACATATGTATTTACATATTACATATACATTTAGGCCCATATATTCCCCCCATTGGGATAATATCATATTGATTTAGCCATATATATGCCCCCCTTGACTCATAACATAGTGCCCTCCTTCAAAAAACTTTATCCTCAAAGATTTTCATTTAAAGGCTTCACATGTGATGAAACCAAGTAATATGATTTTCTTATGTTCCTTCTTTCTTCATTCCATTTTTGATGATCTATACATCCAAAATCAATTATTTTTGGTCTTAATCCTTGGTGTCTAGTTGTTGAATAATTTTATTTCCTTTGATTCCATGTATTTTTGTTGAAGCTTCTCCAATTTGTAGTGGTTACTAGTCTCTGGTAATCTCTTGTTGAAGAGTAGTTTGGTGATTCCTTGTTCCATGAATATTGACAAGTATTACATCTTCTTCCTTCATAATGTTGATATTGTCCTTCTTGTATTCCTTGAAATGTTTATTGGTGATGAGGGTGTCGATACAATTTCACAATTCATGGTCTTCCTTCTTCATAAAAAATAGTTCTAGGATCATCATCAGTAATAGACAAAGAAAAAATTAAACGAAAATCAGGTGGAGTATACCTTTCTAATTGCCTTATTTCCTGAACCAATCTCCTCAATACTGGAGTATGAGGATCCTCTTCTTCTTATTCTTGTTCTTCTGTAGAGTTTGATTCATCATCCTTTAAATCAAACTCTATTTTCTCTAGTTCTTCCTTACTTGGTAGGACATCATGTTTGACAACATGTTTTATTTCTCTAAATACCACATCTTGTCTATACACAACCTTCTTGGTTTATGGTTTCCAAATCTTATACCCTTTGAGACCATATTTATACCCAATAAAGATACACTTTTCAGTCTTCTTATCTATCTTACTCCTATTTTCCTTTGGAACGTGAACATAGTACTCACAACCAAATACCTTGAGATGTGTGAGAGAGGGTTTCTTACCAGTCCATACCTCATGTGGAGTCTTGTCATACAGTGTTGATGAGGGTGATCAATTGACCAGGTAACATGCAGTGCCCACTTCCTCTACCCATAATTCTTTCCCTAACCTGGCACCATTGATCATGCACCTTTCTTTTTCCATCAACGTCCCATTCATCATTTCTGCAAATCGATTCTTCTTAGGTGTATATAGAGTATTCTTATTCCTTTCTATACCACACTTTTTACACAATTCTTCAAATTCCTTCCCGCGGACCTCTCCACCATTATCTGTCCTCAACAACTTAATTATTTTTCTTGTTTGATTCTTCCTGAGGACACAAATCCAAGTATTCCTCGAGAAGTCATCTATAAAAGAGACATAGTACACAAATCTTCCTAATGATGGAACCGACACTGGTCCAAACACATCACTATTCACTAGCTATAAAATTTTGTCTGCCCTCGTTGCACCAGAGGGGAATCTTACCTGATTCTCCTTCCCATATACGCAATGTTCACAAAAATCAAAATCCAAAGAGAAGTAAGATATACCTTCAACCATACCTTTACTTTGTAGTAGTCAAAAACCCTTCTCTCTGATATGCCCAAGTCTTTGATGCCACAACATAACCTTTTCTCTAAGGACTATAGGATTTCTTTCTTCTTCAACTCCAATATCAATAACATTGGAGCTATTACACCCATCGCTAATAGTGCTTCCTTGTTGCTTATACAGAGTTCCAAATGGAAATCCCTTCAGCAACACCATTGTTCTTCGAACCATCCTACAAGTTTCCTTTTCAAATATTGTTTTTACCCCTGCAATGTCCATTTTTGCTTACAAAAATCAAATTTCTAGCCAATCTTGGGATGTGCAGAACACCGGGTAATGTTCTAATCCTTCTATCTATGATACTCAACATGACTTTTCCTCGTCATATGATTCATGTTGTCGAGTCATCACCTAGGAAAACATTACCTCCATCATACCTTTCATATTCACAGAACTACTCTCTATGGGGAATCATATGAAAGGATGCACCTGAGTCAATCAACCATGCCTCATGATCTACATGTGTGCTTGAAGAAGCCAAGTACACATCCCCTCCTTCTTCCTTGGAGGTCTTTTCTTATGTATAAGGAGCTTCTTCAAATACCCTCTTTTTCTCAACTTTGGATCTACATTACTTCTTATAGTGCCCTTCTTTTCCACATCTACAGCATACCTTTACCAACTTTCTGGGAGATTTAGATCTACCCTTAGACTTAGATCTATTTATTTCGCGGGAGTGTCCTCTTACAAATAATGCATTTGTACTCTGTCCTTCCATGTTTTTTCATCTCATATCCTCTGAAAACAAGGATGATACCACTTCATCAAACTTCAAGGAAGTTGTATTACTACCTATGGCCACAACCAGACTATCCCATGAGTCTGGTAAAGAGCACAGTAAATTGATACACTTATATTCATCTGTAATTTTAATATTGATAGATACTAACCGACTTACCACATTATTGAAGGCGTTCAAATGCTCTACTATCGAGTCTCCATCCCTCAACCTCAGGTTATACAACTTATTTCTCAAGAATATTTTATTTACTAGGGACTTAGACTCATAGAACTTCCCCAGCTTATCCTGTAAATCCTTGGTCATAGCTTCATATGACACATTCATTAATATTGAATCTGAGAGACAGTCAGATTGTTCTCTTCATCTTCTGATCCAACTTTTTCCAGTCATCTCCTAAATTTCCTGTAGGTACAGTACCTAGATCCATCGTGATCCATTGATCTTTTTCCACCAACAAATCTTCCATCTTGAGCTTCCATGGCTCAAATATTTTCCCATTAAACTTCTCTATCTCCATTTTCGAACTGCTCGCCATTTCTTTTCACTTGAAAAATCAATACCACGGATCTCCCACTGTAACAAGGCTTATCACAGGCCGAGCCAAACCCATGACCACAAAGGTGTCCCCCTGAAGCCATTAATTTCTCTGATACCAAATGTAGATTTTAACTTTGTACAATATTTTAATGCAAACAAATTTTGAATAAAAGAACAAAAAATATACAATGGCAAATACACACATTACACAGAGATTGTTCCCCTGGAAACCCAAACCACTAAAAGAAACATATTCTATATTCATTCATATCATACATTGTTAACAATACAATATACATATATGATCCTAATTCCTTAACTGGAATTAGAAAACCATAGGCGAAAAACCATGTGTGAAAAAACCTCCCAATAATGGACACAGAAATTGAGGTGACCCAAAAAGTGACACTACATCTAGTCGTGCAAATAATATAACACATACCCAACAAGAGAGAGAGAGAGAGAGAGAGAGAGAGAGAGTGGGGGATAGAGGGGAAAAGATAGAGAGAGGGAAAGAGGGGGAGAGGAG
>ML793738.1:125981-139135 GCA_009831015.1 Picea engelmannii
GGGGTAGAGAGAGAGGAGGCGAGAATGATGGGTTATTTAGAGGGGAAGAAGGAGAAAAGAAGAAATAGGTAGAGGGGGCAGAGGGAGAGAGAGGGGTGTTGGACAACTGAGAGGGGGGGTGAATCAGTTGTAACCTTTCTTAAACAATAATACTTATTTTAAACTCTTTCCAGATCACTCAATGACTATCACAATAATGCAAGGAAGTAAGCAATAGACCATTCAGCATCATTCACACATATGAGATACAAAAAGACAGATATTTCCTAAGGAAACCCATAAAGTGTAAAAACCTCTTCTTATTTATATGATAAGTAATCTGTACATTCTTTACATTATCATACATATGAGCACCAACTCATAATGAGGCTACAACCTCTGTTTTGCAAGCTTCTACTTGCTGAGAGCACCAACTCTTTGGATTCTCTAGCACCAACTCCCTGGTTTTTCTAGCACCCACTAGAAGGAAGCACCAACTCCCTAAGTGTTCCAGCACCAACTGGATGGAAGCACCAACTTCTAGTCACATAGGCACCAAATTGTATAATAGAGAACAACAGTTCTCCCTTGCACCACCCTGCCACCCTAGTTTCTCTGGCTGCAACCAGCTGGAAGCTACAACTCCCTTTGTTCAAGCACTCACTTGAACCTCTGAGGACAACAGTCCTCCCTAGCACCTCCCTACCACCCTGCAATATAAATATTTTCTATTATGACTTATTACAGTGATGTAAAGTTATTCAATGGCTTACCGGTCTCATTGTTGTTCTGCTACACTGCGCTGCTCTATTTGCATCAGTGTCTTCTGCACACTCCTTGCGCTTTCTGTTCTTTTTCCTTTTATGCTCTCTACACCATGACCCTTCAATGCACCATTCCCCTTCTGTACATTTCTGTTGTTGCGCTCTGCCTCCTTCTTCACACCTCAATCACACTCAACAATAACCCCCATTTCTTCTTTGTTCAACATTCTTATACTCTCTGTGCACCTTGTGCATGCAATCTGCTTCTTGCTATTCCATCCTCTCCCCCCAATCTCATCCACATCGGGGTGTTTTCTCCACTTCACTCTTCCACAGCTCTCCCATCTCCTGTGTGCCATGTTGTGTCTCTTTGTTCTGCATCTCCTGTTCATTGTGAGTGCTCTGCCTGATCATCATGGTAACTTTTCATCTTCTCTGGCGAGTTTTGCCCACGCATCCATCATCACTGTGTGTTATATCAATATTCCTCAGCTTCTCTCGTAGTTGAGACTCTTTGTCTTCTCTATCATAGACGATATCATCCTCTGGCAGAAACCATCATTTGTTTCTAGCAGTTACATTGTGAAGTGCAACAGTAGCCCTCCGATCTTATTCAAATTCATCTACACCATTGAATTGACTTCATTGAATCTTGTGTTTATTTCTCCATTTCGCACTTTGTCATTTCGAGATCCCTGTGGTAAATATTTCGTTACTTTCGATGTCCCAATCCCCGAAACTCTGAAATGGAGCTTGTCTGCACTAGCTCCTTCCTCCATCTTCTGTCGATGTGACCAATGGTTATGACCATAGGCTAAGCCAAAATGTGTTTCGCATTTTGGCATTTCAGCAATCCTATGGTGTGGCATCTCGACTCTCCAAGTCACGATCTCTGAAACTCTGAAAATGGATCTTGCCACTTCAATCTTTTCTCTATATCTCTTCGACCATGTCACTACAAGAGGTGACTGAGTTCTTATCCATATAGTGCTTTCATGATTTTGCTTTTCAGCACTTCGGCGTTCCTGTGGTGATGAGTTCTTGATGCTCCATGTCCTGGTATCCAAAGCTCTAAAATGGAGCTTGGTTGCACTAGCTCCGATCATTTCGACATTTTGTATTTCGGCCTTTCATGATTTTGCATGTCGCGAATTCTTGTTGCGAGTTCGAGAGGTTAGGGAACCCCATTCCTTTGACTTTGTAGTCGGTGAAATGACGATCTATCGTCACATGTCCTATGGACCCAACGGTCCAGATCTTGTCGTGAATTCGACACTTCACGGGCCTTCATTGTGCCTGATTCAAGATTTTGACGTTTCACATTTTGTCGCTTCGGGACTCTTGTGATGAAGAGTCTCATCACTGGACTCTTCCAACTCCCAGTATCCAAATCTCTGAAATGGAGTCGGATCAACGGTCCACACTCTAGATGATTCGACGGTCCAGATCTCTTCGTGATTTTTCACATCGCGATTTTGACATTCTTGACGTGAGAGTTCTTGACAACTCCACATCCTGGTCTACGAAACTCCAAAATGGAGTCAGCTCAACTTTTCGATTTTTCTCACTTCGCAACTTCAGGATTCCTATCGTGAGAGTACTTGACATCTCCAACTCCCAGTATCTTGGACTCCTAAATGGAGTTATTTCCCAATCTGTAAAACTCTTGTTGATGTGCCTCTTTCGGGATTTCGGGATTCTAGATTTCGCAAATCCGGGATTTCTTTGATGAAGAGTCTCGACTCTTGACTCTTCCAACTCCCGGTATCTGGAAATCTGAAATGGAGTCAGAGCAACGTATTCCAGCGTTTCACATTTCATTGTTTCGTCATTCTTGTCATGAGTTGCTTCCTTGACTCCTCCACTGCTCAGTATCCGAAACTCCGAAATGGAGTTTACGCTTCTGATCTTTCCATGCAATTATCAATGTGTTGTTGATCTTCCTTGCCTGCCTATTTTCCATCACATATATAAGCACACTCTTGCACTCTTCATGCACCTCTGCACTATCTCTTATGAGCTTACATTGTCCCTGTTTTGCCATCACTGCATACTCTGATCTTGCCATCAATGAAAAGCACATCTGCCTGAAAACATGCCAACAATATCCCCCTTTGGCATTGATGGAAAGCCTGAATGACTACGCTAATCTATTTGGGCCTCCAACTATAGCATCCGATTTGGATCACTCCTTTTCTCCCCCTTTGAAATCGATGTCTAAGAAACCATGCTCCCCCTGAGCTGTTGTAGTATTTTTAGGAGGTATCAGATGTTCAACCAATACAAACTCCCCCTAACAGGATGGAATTTCTTAGATGTGAGATGGGATGACACCCAGCTTCTGTCGGAGATATTCAAATGGTGTCTTGGCTAGGGGTTTAGTAAAGATGTCTGCAATTTTTTCTGTGGTCGGAATGTAATGGACCTGAACAATCTGATTGGTGACCTGCTCTCTCAGAAAATGGTATTTTATGGGAATATTCTTGGTCTTGGAGTGGAATACAATATTCTTGGACACACTGATGGCACTAGTGTTATCACAATGGATTGGGATCGGTGCAGCATATTTTACCTCCAGGTCTGCAAGTGTCTGAATCATCCATAATATCTAAGTGCAACATGTAGCAGCAACAATGTACTCTACCTCTTTAGTTGATAAAGAAATGGAACCTTTCTTTTTAATAAGCCATGCTACTAATGAGTCACCCAGGAAGAATGCTCCTCCATTAGTTCTTTTTCTCTCATCAACACAGTTTGCCCAATCTGCATCTGAATAAAAAGTTAACTGAAAATTCTGATTTTTGGGATACCACAAACCATTAGTCATTGTTTCTTTCAAATACTTGAATATCCTTTTGACAGCTAGAAAATGACTCTGTTTAGGTGCATAATGATATCTTCCTACCATTCCAACAGCATGCATTATGTATGGGCGAGATGTTGTGATGTACAACATGCTACCGATCATTGATCTATATGAACTTTGATCAACATCAGGTGAGTGATCATCCTTACTTAATTTGCATCCAGTAACCATAGGTGTGCCCATAGGTTTAGAGTCTTCCATTTGAAATATTTTCAACATTTCTCTTAGATATTTTTCTTGAGAAATGAACATCCCTTCAGACCTCTGAGTAATTTGCAGACCAATAAAAAATAATAGTTCACCTATCATAGACATTTCAAACTCAGACTCCATGGAAAAAGAAAACCATTGTACCAACGAATCCTTATTACATCCGAAGATGATGTCATCTACATAGACCAATACGATGAGAAGATAATTATCCTCTATTTTGATATACATATTGTTATCAATTGTTCCTCTCTTGAACCCTTTGTCTTTGAGATATGTATCCAGTCTGTGATACCAGGCTCGAGGGGCTTGTTTTAACCCATATAGAGCTTTCTTCATCTTGCATACTAATTCAGGATTATCAGACAGTTCGAAACCCTCTGTTGTTCCATATATACTTCTTCACTTAAATCTCCATTTATAAAAGCTGACTTGCCATCCATTTGATAGACTTTAAACCTTTTATGACAAGCATATGCAAGAAACATTCTGATAGCTTCTAATCTTGCTACAGGTGCAAATGTTTCATCAAAATTCAGTCCTTCTATCTAAGCATACCCTTTACAGACCAATCTTTCTTTGTTCCTGACAACTTGTCCCTACTCATTCAATTTATTCTTAAAGATCCATTTGGATCCAATGACATTTTTACCTTCAGGTCTATGAACCATCTCCCACGTATTGTTTTTCTCAATCTGATCAAGTTCATCATTCATTGCTTTAACCCAATGGTCATCTTTGCTAGCTTCATTAAAATTCTTGGGTTCCAGCATGGATATGAAAGCTATATGTGATTGTTCGGTGTTTTTGATTAGCTTTCTTTTGGTTTGTACACCTTTGTCTTTTTCACCAATTATCTGACTTGTAGGAATTTGAATTTGTCTGTTGAATTGAGTCTGTCTGAGTATTTGTGTCTTCATCTGATTCAGAGTCTTTGTTTTCTGATTCTTGGACATGTTCATCTTCATCTTTAGTTGTGTCTTCTGTAGAAGACTCATTACTGTACACCTCTCTTGCTGGGATTCCCTCATCAACTTTTACGTCAATACAGTCAACCATTTTATGCAGCCTCTTATTATAGCATATGTATCCTTTGTTGTTTGTAGCATACCCTAAGAAGATACCTCAGCTTTCATGGCGACCACCCCTGTCAATTTGCAAGGCACTATGAAGGCCCACGAGTGTTCTCCCACACTATCATTTCTGCAATTTCTTTTGCTCCTCGACTCCCTCTTGCTCTTTCACCTCTGGCCAACCACCACCACTCCTATGTTGATCTTCCTGCACAGTCCCACCCAGAATTCCTACATCATGCCCAGGGAGAGAGGAAAATATAGAAGGGGATCGGTGTATTACAACGCCCTAACCAGATGCAACATGCTCGACCCCTCTCATCTCGCTCTCATCACCACCAGCAATCCTGACCCAAGCCACAATTGGTTGGAACCACCTCAACAACCCTTGCCTCCCCCCTCTAATCCCATAATTGATTTTTGCAGGTGCCCTATAGAAGAGGAAATTCTCCCTCCTAAGGAGCATACTCCTTCACTGATATTTCATCCTGAAATTGCCCCTCTCAAAGTCCATACACTAGTTCACAGTCTCGGCACTGGAGGATGCATTGTGGAGGAAGAAATTCCTCCTAGTTGGTATATGTAAAATCAATCGACGGCCATGGACGCGGACTTGGATATGGATGTTGAGTTGATGGAGGAGATGCCTCACCTCACCCCGCCTCAACTCTCGAATGAACATCTTCAGCTCATTTTTGAAATGTGGCATAAGCTTGATGATTAGGCACATATCCAGTGAATTCTTGGACAACGAATGGACCTCATGTTCAATGTCATGACTGAATCTCCAGCAAACAAGCAGTGCCCGAATTGTGGCAAAACGTTTGTCCCAACTTACAACACTCATGGCAGCCCGAGCTCGCATATGGATTAGCTCCTCTAGGTGTATGTTCTTCTTCTGGTTTTGTTACTTATGCAAATATTGGTAGAGTCTCTGTCTCACGATGTATTTTAGTTGGTCATGGTCACTGGTTAGTCGTTCATGGCGACCATTTTTTACAGTTAGTCATCTTTATTGTTTTGTTCAAAAAATTACAATTGATATTTTTTTTAGGGCCACTTGTCCTGGTTTCCCAGATGTGGTAGGACAGGTGGTAGACTATAGATATTGTAATGCCACACACTACTGTTAATATATAGTTCCTTTTATTTACAAAAAAAAAAAGAATCATAAGACAATACATTAAAATATAAAAAAATGGATGATACGACACATTATACATTAAAGTATCAACAAAACACCATATATACTACTTCAAACTACACCCTACCAAATTCATCATTGTGTTTAATTTCTTTATTCTACAAAATAGACTCTCAATCAAGATCAAGTCGTCTACGAGAGACAACCCTAGTCTCTAGCCCTAGGTAACTAAGTTGTTAGAATATATATTCTTCAATGTTTCAACTTAGAATACTAAGCATGATTCTCAATCATTTTGACAACTTATAAATGTAGTGTGTTACCCTTATGTGTAGGTGAAAATCTTAACAACATTCACAGCGCCATGAATGTGATGCAATCTAATAACTTCGATAATAGCTCATAAATGCAACAATTTTTTGATAAATGATTACCAAATAAATATTCTAAATCATAACATTCAAATAAAAAATTAATATTTATTTAACCAAAAGTAAATATAAATGTGTTTATCAAAGTTGTGTTTCCAAACTAACCTAAAAAAACAATACATTTGTTATGAGATCAACATCTTGATTACGAGAATTGAACCGAGGCGGGGAGGATAACAATATTTCTCCCAACAACCCGAGATAAGCTCGATTGTTTATATATACCTCCGGAGACTTTATCAGTCAAATCATTGGGTGAAGGGGGTCCCTTGTCCCACAAACAAGGGGGTCTCATACACCAATTTGGTGTCTGGCTTGGTTGTGACCTTAAAAATAGATTATTATTATTATTATTATTATTATTATTATTATTATTATTATTATTATTATTATTATTATAAAATTCATTTTTAAAAATTCATTTTTCTTAAAATATTATATATTTAAAATTATAATAAATTTAAATAAATTTAAAAATCTAAATTAATAAAATAAAAATATTGTGATGATTCTTTAGTGTTGGTTCCACTATCCTCCGAGCGTATAATTTTTTTTGCTTGTTTCTCTTCCATCTCAAATAATCAGAACACATCGTCAAATGCATATCCCTTTTGCAACTCAATGATTGTGCCCTCTCCAATGTTTTGGCTTTCATTCCTTCCAGACACAACCCCTGACTATTTGGTTCCTGATCCATTTGACTGAACATTCTCTCCTACTTTATTTCCCGTATTAGTCTGCTTCTCCAACTCACTAGACACAACTCCTCTCTTCCTTCCACTATATAGACTTTTTTCCGCCACCAAATTTGATATGACCCTAAGGGGGGCATATATGGGGTTCAATGTATATGATATGACCTCAAGGGAGGACATAGATGGGGTTCAATGTATATGATATAACCTCAAGGGAGGACATATATGTGGTTCAATGTACATGGAATGTGTAAATGTATGTGTAATAGGGTCGACCTAATAGTAAGGAGGCCTCATGTGTAGTGTGTGAATAGGTATATATAGAAATCATGTATTCATTATTGAGGACATGTGAATCATGATGTATGAATGTATTTGGGTATTTGGAGGAGGTTCTCCAATTATTTAAGGATTTATTGTGTAATTGATCTCTCCTATCTATATTGGAGTTGTGCCCCATGCTCACATTGGTGTACATGTTGTGTACTTATGGTTTATTATGATATTTTAAGCATTTGGTTCATAACAAAATCTTGTTCCTTCAACCATCGATCGACGTTTTCTCCTATCTTCTGCAACCCTCCTAATTCCTTCATGTAGGATTTAGTACTCCCTTCTTTTTTCATCATCTCCTTCACCACCAACTCTCTTAGTCTAATCTCCCTCATCTTTTTCATCCACCACTTTTTAGTTATTCCATCCCTCTTCAATGTTTTCTTTTTTATTTCCAAACATTGTGCTTCATTCATGGTATCATCTCCTATTTATTTACTTTATTTTTCAATCTCTATCCTAGATCACCCCTATGTGCATAGATTTATTTTTCCATAGATATTGGGTTGAAGTGTATGAAATCTTCCTCAACTATGAACATTTTCACTGACATTGCAACCTCGTTCACCAATGTCCCACAAACTCCATTTTTGAACTACTCCTTTTCTATAGAAAAACACTAGTTCAACGCCACTACAAACTCAATAATATACCCATTTATAGTTGTCTTCACCCAAAACAAAATAGCTATAGCCACCTCATGGTCAAACCTTTGTATAACAACTTAATTTTGGATATGCCATTGGATTTCCCTCCTCCTTTTCCAAGTTATATATGGATGTTCTCCTAATCTCTTCAACCATTCAAAGAGTACCACTTGAAACTCTACCCAAAAAATCTCATAGATGTACGGGTCATAATGCATCCATCTAGTTGGATTACCCTTAACATTTTGTTTCTCAAATTTATTGATTTGTTGTGAAACCACTAGTCCTCTACGTAACTCTAGGTCGGCTCACCAATCATGCTACTATAACACCATACACAGAATAAAGTGTCTCAATGATGGAATCATTTGTTGGATCTTTCTCAAACCAGTTTCTGCATAGGTATCCAACAAGGGGTGCCCATTGTAGTCTAAATTATAGTATATTAAATGCTCAAAGTGGGGAATATATCACTTGAAGAATTGTGCTAATACTACATATTATATGGGCCTGACACAACAGGACTAGCATGACTGACATTCACTTCATGAAACATGATTCTCTTAACTATTGTGAAATCCATCATTGACATCAATATTCAACCCATTCTATCATATTAAGGAACAAAAAACCATTTTTATTACCTATATCATCTACTCTATAACATTCCATAACTTTTATTAAACCAAAAACATGATCATATCCAAAACATGCACATCTAGCTTACATATTTTTCATTAATTAACCTGATTAAAAAAGAGCAGTGAAACACATCATCGTAGTATAGAGGAAATACAAAAACCACTCTAAATGGGTTCCGCGTTCCATTAATGTTCAATATAATCAAATACATTCTCAGAGCATAACTAGAATAGGACTCATTGTAATCACATTACATGTAAGAGTTCTCATAACCAGTTATGTAATAACCATTACAAAGTATCACAATGGAGGATTAACATTCCCTCTAAATATTAGCATTAGCCACTACCCTTTACATCTCAATCTTATATTTACATCCAACCACTTCTCTAATTGTGCCTTCCTCTGATTGGTTGACTTTGTCAGCTCATATTTCTCTAATCAAGACAATGCCCTTGGTTAGTGCATATGTCTTGATATGTGCACATGTTTCCTTGTCATGTGCATCCTTCCTCTGCTCAATAGATTTTCTCAACATTTCAATGCATTGTTCCAAAATTCCTCTCATCTTTCCCCCCCTAGGTGTAGATCCCATGCCTTTATTCTTGATTTGAAAATACCAAATGAGTTCTAATACCAACTTGATCCTTAAATATCAGCAAACTTTGATACTAATTCAGCCCAAAGAATATTTAGATGTCAATACACATACACATCCAACCATATTAGGGAAATTGAATATGGTTTGACTATTTGCAACATATCATGTGAGTGTCTTACTTGTCCACAAACCCATAAACTGATGAATAACTTGAAATGTAAATGATATGACACAACAAAAAATAAAAGAACTCAAATTACATATGTAAATGGCATACATCATTGCATCTTCAAATTCCCTTTAAATAGAATGATTGTTCTTCATCATCTCAAAATACCAAATTACATTACAATATAGGATTACAAAAATACAATTTAAAAGACACTCTGAAAATCTTCTACTCAAATGTAGAAACAGAATGCACCGTTGAATTCCTAGCGAAAAATCATCCAAAATTGATATAAAATACTTGAAATTCCATCAAGGTACCCCTCGGCATGCATTACAGTGTTACCTCAAGTGCCTTGTACCCTCGACATGCATTACGAGGAAAAACTATGTAAAAAATTGTGTGTTCAATGTATTGGGTTGCATGCCATTAAATAGGGCGCCCCTTCTAACCATATTCTGAAATTAGTGTTACACTTTAATTATAATTTGGTTATTTTTGTAACCAACCCAAAACTATAGGCGAGTTGGTTAGAACTATTGGCAATATATGGTAGGCCGTGGTTTCCATTCCCATTGACCATCGTATAATCTGTTGCTTTTTGTTATAATTTATAGCAATATAACTTCCCTGCGTGAATCTTGGAAACCATATGTTATATATATATAAGTGTAACTCCCATGTGAATTGTGGAGATAGCCCCTTCCACGAATGGTATGGGTCATGTGGTTATGTAACAAGATCAAGGGCCAAGGGTCGAGGGCTTAGGCCCTCAGCCCTTTGGCCACCCACTACAACTTAATATAAACTTTAAGTATAATAGTTGTCATATCAAGTGTCATGTGGTGGCACATTGGTGAGGAGGGCTATGTAAAGACTTTGGTGGTTATGGAGTTCATGGGGTCGAACCCTGTTGACTCCATAAATTTTGATATTAACTAGCCAATATTGGCCAATGAGGGGTCGCCACGTGGTGGCCTCTCATTGGCTCTTCCAATGCCACATGTCAAATTAGGATTGAACCAATTGTCTTCCACTTGTCTATCGATGATTAGACCACATGGATTTGAACCTTTCCCAGTCAGCTTCCAATTAGGTGCCATGTGTCACCCTTGTGGTAGTGACATGTGTCACCTCTTTATTTTCCCTTCTACTTTGACCTTTGACCTTTTTGCTAGGTTTGACTAGAACTTTGACCATCCACAACCTTTGCATATTAGATTTGTTTGACGTTCCATTTGTGTCGTTGGAAAGCTAATAATGAGATATACACAATGATTCCATTTTCTTGATCATTTGAGACAGATAAGTTTTTATCTTTTCTAGACCCCCTGGGACTTCTGTGAGCATTTCGGATCCTCCTGGACCTCTATGAGAGTTCCTTAGATCCTTTTGGATCACACCTCCCCACTAGAGGATTTTTGGACCTCCAAAAGTATGGATCATTCATAAATCAAATGATAATTATTTCGCCTCACTTGTTTAGTATCATCCATACATTATTCTTAGATAGCGAGCACCTGACTCATCACAACCATAATGATGACTGTAACAACATTGTTGACCAATTTAAGCATTCCCTTAAATTTGCAAACTTTGCCATTCATTGTTGCAGTAGCCAACCATACTCCATTGATTAGTAATAAACTGAACAAAAAAAATGAATATATAGATGAGAAAGAGAATGAACCATCAACATATCTTCCCTTCTTAACGGGAGAAATATCAATGAAAGAACATCTTTTAATTTCAACCATAGGTTGTAAATATAGATCATGAATACTAGCATTAACTAGCATGTTCCCTGTAGTGACAACTGTCAAATTAGTCTTCATTTGATGAGCTCTCACAATTAACTCAATCCCATCCTTGAAAAGATGATACTTTCTTTGTTCCCTGTATAAAATGGTCTTCCTATCATACAACTATGGACTTCCCAAAACCATCCTGCAAATATCGAGTGGAACCATGTCTAACTCTACCTCATTAATGAAACTAGATGTGATTACAAGCCATACCTTGCACTGCTTAGTTACTTGTACCTGAGCATTATCACAAATACAACCCAAAGGATACATTCTCATATGAGGCCTAGTTTCAAATCCCAACTTCTAAACAACTTGCTCTGAAATAAGATTTACTTGTGATCCACTATCGACAAGTGTATCAATCTCAATGTGCTTTGAGATAACTCGTAAATGAAATAGGTCTTTTCTTTTCCTTCTATCAAGGATCACTTTAAACTTTGCAGAAGAAGTACGTGAACTGGAACTTGCAACATAAGATTTATCTTTGATGCCCATAGTTGTAACCTTAGTTTCATCCTTAGAATATAATCCAAGAACCTGAACTATGGCTTCAATTCTGGATGCAACTTCCAACAATGCTTCTCATCATTCCCTTTCTTCTCATAGTGATAAAATGTAGGCTTTTCCCTTTCTTTACCCTTCAACTACTTATCGAAGTTATGTGGACTCCTTTTTCCTCTACCACCAGTTCTCTTGGCCTTCTTTTGATCCTCATACATTTCTTCCACCATGGCCTTCATTGCTATGAATGCAGAAAATAATGCCTCTTTAGTACCGAAAGGATTTAAATTAGAAGAATCATTGTCTTTTGTTGAATCCATTTATTTCTTTCGAAATGCACACCCCAAACGAATATCAGGCATGTACTCTTCAAATGATCCTTCACCAAGCTTTATTTTGGACCTCGTAAGCATTCACTTGCAAATACATGTCAAAACCAGATCTGACACCACATGATTTGAAAATACCAAATGGGTTCAGATACCAACTTGATCCATAAATATCAACAAACTATGATACTAATCCAGCCCAAAGAATCCTTAGATGTCCAGACACATACACATATGACCAGATTCAAGAATTAAAGATCGCTTGACTATTTGTAACATATCATGTGAATGTCTTAATTGTCCATAAACCCATAAACTGATGAATAACTTGAAATGTAAATGAGATAACACAACAGAAAATAAAAGAACTCAAATTACATATGTAAATGACATTCATCACTACATCTTCAAAGTCCCTTTAAATAGCATGATTGTTCTTCATCGTCTCAAAATACCATATTACATTACAATATAGGCTTACAAAAACACAATTTAAAAGACACTCCGAAAATATTCTACTCAAATGCAGAAACATAGTGCATCGTTGAATTCATGGTGAAACATTGTGCAAAATTGATATAAAATACTTAAAATTCCATCAAGGTACCCCTCGACACACGTTACAGTGTTACCTCAAGTGCCTTGTACCCTCGCCATGCATTACAAGGAAAAACTCTACATAAAGTTGTGTGTGTTCCATGTATTGGGTTGTGCATCGTTAAATAGGGTGCCCCTTCTAACCATATTCCAAAATTAGTTGTACGCTTTAATTATAATTTGGTTGATTTTTTAACCAACCCCAAACTATAAGCGAGTTGGTTAGAACTGTTGGCAATGTATGGTAGGTCATGGGTTCTATTCCCACCAACCATCATATAATCCGTTGATTTTTGTTATAAGTTACAACTATATAACTTACCCACATAAATCGTGGAAACCATATGTTATATGGTTATATTGTT
>ML793738.1:151642-177696 GCA_009831015.1 Picea engelmannii
TTCCATTTGGGTGACCCAACCAGTGGGGTCTGAGCCATCAAATTTGGTTACATCCACCCGCGGAAGGCGTATGTCCCGTTGAAAGTGATGGGGTTGAAAGGAATGGGAAGAAGTTTCACCTTCAGTCTTTTTATGTGCATCAGAAAAAGAGTCATCGGTAGGGATCTTGAGTTTGGTGCAGAGTGATGCAAAGACAGATTCAAGCTGGGTGGTCAGTTCGTATTTGACTTCCGCCATTGCGGACTACACAGCTACATTTACATATGCATTTATAGATGCATCACAGTTGGCAATAGTAGTATTGAGTTGTTGCACTTCTTGTTGGGTCTCGAGGAAACCAGATTGCAAGGTGTTGAAGCGAGACTCTAGTTCTTGGCTACGGGTATGGGCCATGAGGATGGGTGAACTGAAAAGGGAGCGGGCGGGGTCAGAATTTTTTGCAGAAAAATGATATGGATGAATGTGATAAGGGAGAAGAGATGAATCTAATGGAATAGGTCTCAAATTTTATTTTTATTTTTTTTTGTATTTTTTTTAACAGCTGCGGGGTTATACTTTGGTTTGAAGAATGTTGCAGTGCTGAAATCCCCAAAATTTTGAACCAAAGATAAATGTGTATTTACTTAGCAACCCAAACACAGATGTGAAGCAATAGATCTCACCGGTTTAATTTGTTTATGTTTATGTTTATGTTCCCTAAGGGTTAGGTATTCAAGGGTTCTACAGACAAGGGTTTGCCCTATGTTATAGCTCTCTGATATACGTATGGGGTCCAACAGTAGTACTCGGACCAATATACCAGGGCACTAACTAAGGAGGATAGACCATACCCTTAGCCGTACTACCCGACCACCCAGGTACTAGAGAGTATCTTCCCGAGTGTTGTTCTCGATGACACTATAGCAGTCCGACAGCCAATAGATTTATCTAAAGAGGGCTTCAGGAAATCTAGGGCGATCCGTACACAGGTGTTGTCTGATGCGCTACCACTCGAAGGGGTACCAACAGGGGTTACAAGTGTGGCCAACAGATGTGCGCTTAAGAACCACTTGTATTTCCTACGTGTATGAATCCCTCAACCGCGGGTTTATGCGCGTAACAACAGATCTCTGTGTCTTAAAGATGCCAGAATATGTCTCTACCCTGAAAAACAAATACCCACAATTTTTGCCAAGGAAAGTGCTCTGATACCACTTGCAAGATACCAGATATATAAAATATGCAGAACAGAAATAAAATGCTAGAAATGGCAGAATAACCATAAAATATCCAGCATAATCTTCACAATACACAAAAAGATATAACAATAGCAATAGAAATAGCACTTTGATTCAGAAATCAATGTTCATAGGCCTCTTCGAGGAGGCAACCTCCAATCGAGCAACGCTCTGTTACCATAATCTCCAAGCTAGGGTTCTCATACCCTCGACCCTTATTTATACTAAATATGTCTATTAAGAGAAGCATCTAGAGGAAGATCCTTCTAGAAGCGAAAGCTTCTATTAGGTCTTCTTACATCTGCCTTATTCTATTTTATTGAAAGGCCTTATTAATATTGACCTGTATTACATCCGAATACATTGATCTACCTATGTGCGGGTTAGGACCTTAACAGAATGAAAATCAAGAGAGATAGAGAAAACATAAGGCATTGGTTAAGCCAAAGTAAGTATGTAAACTTTATGTTGCAACATTTTTGCATGGTAGCTTGTAGATCATTGAGTGCTCTGATTTATGTGGGAACTAATCTTTCAGTTGAGTAGTGCCCTACAACATCCAAAGAGATAAAAGATATGGATTTTGTTCCTTTTTCTAGTGTAGTTAGTAGTTTGATATATGCTACACTATGTACTAGACTAGACATTTCCCAAGTAGTGGGAGTCTTGATTCAATTCATGGCTAATTTTGGATGTGAACATTGAGTTGTAGTGAAGAGGGTCTCCAGGTATTTGTGAGGTACCTATGAATATTCCATTTTCTATCATAGTGATGTTTCATGGGACCCACACTCTGTGGATATACATGGTTATGTGGATTTTGATTGAGCATGGGATGTAGATAGAAGGATATCTATGAGTGATTATGTTTTTTTATCATTTAGTGGAGCAATAAACTAGATGAGAAAAGCGACAAGTTGTCGTCCCTTTGTCCACTATAGAGGTATAGTATATGGCATCTACTCTTCCCTATAAGGAAGCCATTTAGCTTATGAAACTATGTTCAAATGTAGGGCTAATTCAAAGATCCATTACAATTTAATGTGATAGTAGTAGTGCCATTTGTTTAGATAAGAACCCGACCTTTCATGTAAATACATAGCTTATTGATATCCAGTACCATCTCATTTGGGATATGGTGAAGGATGGAAAGGTGATACTAGATAAAGTTGGCACTTTACATAATGTTGTTGATTCATTGAAAAACATGGTGAGTACAGGTCAATTCAAGTGTCATTGTGAGTCTATCAACCTTATGGCCATAGTACGTAACTCACAGTTTGATGCATTCTCCCTTATATTCTTGCAAGGTATATGACAAGTGGGAGAATTTTGGGACATGTGTGTCCTACACCTTGCAGTTGTGCAATAGAGAAATGATGCTCTACTTGATGTTTATCCCACGTCATCAAATAATCAGAATACTAATTTATAATAATAAAATTTGTGGATAAATGTTGTTGGCCCTTTTGTTTTGATGAAAGAATATCATGGCGTTTCATCAATAAGTGGTGTTGAGTCAATAAGGGATGTGGTATCATAAGACACTTTTATTTTAGGAATTCAATGCAAAGTTGTAGGTGGAATAAAGGAAGGGTGATTGGAGTCGAAGGAAGCAAATCTTGAGGAATGTGTTTCTTACTCCACAAAGAAGAAAATGTGGAGAAGTAAATGTGACTTGCACATGTTAGAAAGGCGATGATGGAGAGTAAAGACCATCATTTACATAGCCAATAGTTGAAAGTCTTTTGAATCCATGCCTTTCCTAAAGGTGATGATTATAAAATGTAATGCTCAAGGCCTTGGATCGAGTTGATGGTTTTGCTAGTTGACTAGCTTATGCTAATAATTTCTTTGGGTGTTAGTTTTTTATATTGATCTAAGCACTATAAAACGTGTCACACTTTGCAAATTAGGTTGTTGAGCTGAGATTGTGGTAAGTAGCTACTATTAGGGTCATGTATATGTTTTGAATGGAAGTAAGTGGAATAACAATCCACTTTAAAATGATCTTGTTTGTGTGTTGGCTTAATATGAATGGAATCTACATTCTATTAGTTTTAACCTATGTAGTTGATCCAAAATGGATCCAGGAAGGCCTAAAAGTCAAATTTCTAGGAATCATATGAAACCATGACCATTGTGTCAAGCTCGTCGCACTGATTCTTGCCATATAATTTTTTCCGAAAATTGACACTGTATGCAAAAGTTATTGCATTCTAATCGATTTCCCAAACAGGTAAAAAGTCAAACTGGTCAAAGTCAACAAATACGACAGGTGACGTCAACATGACATCATGATGACATCAATAGGGACACATGGTAGCATGAGGAGTTGACACATGTCACTCATTTTTTACATTTTTAGAGGCTTATGTGGCCCAATGGCAGGCTGACATGTGGCAACACGAATAACAGGTGGCTGCACAGATGCTGACGTGGCAGGGTGACTAGGCAGTATGGATGTTGACTTGTAAGTATGGATGATGATGTGGCACGACACATGGCTTTACTATGGTGGCATGGCATCTGACTGTGCATGGTGACTAGGTTGTTGACTGTGTGGTGACTGGAGCGTACGAACCAACCACAAGGTGACATGTGGCCCAATCAGAGGGTGCCACGTGGCACCCTGGATTTTTCCAATATTGGTTGGTCAAAAAATTGTTCCACCTCCAAGGGATTCAAACCCCCAACCTTCAGGCATGGTCAACGAACTAACAAACTTGGGCTAACCGGATGGGCGCACATACCACTTGGTAAACTATATGGCGTTGTTTTATTTGAATGTGATATGGGCGCGTTTTTGGGGATAAGCCTATCTCGGAGGGGGCCAACACAAGGCCACATGGCACCCCACGTGACTAGGGATAAGGACCAGTGATCAACACCGGGATTTTGGGGTGCACGAGGGGTTAGCACCAGGACACATGGCTTGACACAGGACCAAGGGCCGAGAAACAAGGGGCTTAACCGAAGTACTAGGGCCAGTGCCTAGCCCTTGGCCATATGCTAGTGCCCATATGACCAGGGGACCGAGAGAAAGGGGTTTCACCCAAATATTTTCAAAAATTGGGTTTTCAAACTATAGTATATGATTTTTTATGATTTTAATGTTGATTTTAGTGGATTTTGCCCATTTTGGGAGGATCTGGAGCCTGATTTGAGGCCCGGTCTTGGGAGGAAGTTGGGATAGGATAAACAACTCAAATACTATATAAATCAGAGGTTTTTGACAAACTAGAAGGTTTAGAATTACAGAATAATGATGATTTTGTGAAGCTTGAAGCCATTTTTATGCAGGGAAGCCATTGAGGAAACAAACTTTGGAGGCCAATTTTGGGAGCTACGCTCAACCTTTTTCAGTGTCATCATTTGTGTTGGATTCTTGAGGTCGAGAAGAACATAGCCAACCCTATTTGTAATCCTTTTGATACCTTCCTGATGTATTTTTGAAGCATTGAAGAGAAATAAGAAAGCCTCCCCCATTGAGACAAAGGCCTGGAGACATAGGCAATCTTGTTGAACTCTGTTAACAACCTTGTTGTTATGGTTTGTTGTTCTTTATGCTTATATTTTGATCTGCATTTCTTTAGGATGGATGCAATAATCTCTCATTAAGTTCTTCTTCTTTCCTTAATTCCTAAATGGTAATTGAACACATACTTAAAACTCAACCAAGTATTTAAAGATCATTTTCGAATAAGTTGTAATGCATGGAATTACATGGGTATCATAAGTTGAGCCATAACAAAACATGAGACATGATTGTAGTGTTAATGTGTTGAATGTTAGTATAGTTATGGACCATGGTTGCACCCTCTATCTATTATGGTCTTGCATTATGTTATTTTATGGAAATGCACCTTAATTGGAATAAGGACCTACCTTAAAATCTTGTTTGTGTGTTGGCTTTATATGGATGATGTCTATTTTCTATTAGTTTTAACTTATGTTTTAATGAATGGAATTACATGGGTATCATAAGTTAAGCCATAAAAAAACATGGGACATGATTGTAATGTTAATGTGTTGAATGTTATTATAGTTATGGACCATGGTTGCACCCTCTATATATTATGGTCTTGGATTATGTTATATTTTATAAATGCACATTAGGTGAGACTTCTTCTATACAGAGGGATTGATACATAGGTGCTAGAATACAATGTTTTTATTAGACACCTAACTCGACCATAATCTGCATTACGAACCAACCAATAATTAGATTTATTATTGAGACTAAACATGCCATGTGTGAGACTTCTATAGTACAACCTGAATGATTGATGGTCACATACTTATATACCTATTTCGGTGAATAAATTGACCTTTTACAAAATATGAAGTTATGTTGATAAAGTGGAAAGTGTGTAATTTTAAGAATCATTTTCTCTTTAATAACATCAATAAGATTTTTTGGTGGACTTGTCAACAAGCTTGTATGAATGCTTACGAAAAATTGATAAACACCCCAGATTAGATATGTTTGAAAAGATGAAAAGGTTATTTTTTATGAGTTTGTAGTGAAACTAAACTAATCATTCTTACACGCTAAAGAACAATTTATAAAAGGCCCACATGAAAGATTCATGAAAGAAATCCCCGCTTAAGTGAAGAAATCCTTGGTGAAAGAGAAGATATCCCAAAGGGATGACAATATAAAAACATGCACTTAGAGGTGATATAGCTTCACCATGCACCAATGACTTCAAAGTTAGTAATTGAAACACAAAATATAATATGTTAAAAAAATCAATCCATCTCACTCATTATAAAATTAACATTTTAAAAATCAGCTTTGAAGAAATATTGGAATAAAATACTTTATTAAATTGAATTCAATCACTTTTTTTCCTCTTTCCAAAGCATTATTCACCTTTTTAAAAATAAATTATTATTTTTAAATATCTCACAATATAACATATAAAAAAAACATACATCTATCTATAATTCTATAAAGCTTTTAAAGTATGGAAACGAAATGATTCAAAAAAAAAAATTGAAGTTATTTATAGTTTTATTTTTTTTATTTTTATTACTATTTATTTTTAAAAATATATAAAAAAAAAATTAATTAATTTTAAGAAATAAATATTATTATTAATATGATATTTTTTATAAAATTATAAATTATGATTTAAAATAGTATTTGATTTCATTTATGAGATTAAAGTTATATACTATTTTAAATGAAATAATAATATAGGATATTAAATTTTTAGTAATTAGTATTTAGATTAAAATTATTTATTAATTTTAAAATTAAATATAAAATTAAAAAATTATATAAATTTATTTTTATTAAAAATTTAAGAAATAAATATTATTATTTATATGATAATTTTTTTGGATGAAACTATAAATTGTGATTTAAAATAGTATTTGATTTTCTTTTGTTTTCCTCACCCCACCTTCATATATGAGGGTCCACCCTCCCCCGGGTGGGGAAAATAAAAGAGAAATGTGTATTCACTTTTATTTTCTCCACCCCCACCCTCATCCTCATGGTGATGATGGTAGGGGTGAGGAAAATAAAAGAGAATACACATTTCTCTTTTATTTTCCCCACCCCCACCCTCACCCTCACCCTCACCCTCATATATGAGGGTGGGGATGGGGAAAATAAAAGAGAAATGTGTATTCTCTTTTATTCTCCCCATCTTTTATTTTCCCCACCCCCACCACATTTCTCTTTTATTTTCCCCACCCCCACCTCCACCGCCACCCTCATATATAAGGGCACCCCCACCCTCATATATGAGGGTGGGGATGGGGAAAATAAAAGAGAAATGTATTCTCTTTTATTCTCCCCATCTTTTATTTTCCCCACCCCCACCCGCATATACCCTCATATATGAGGGTGGGGAAGGGGAAAATAAAAGAGAATACATTTCTCTTTTATTTTCCCCACCCTCATCACCCTCATATATGAGGGTGGGGGTCGAGAAAATAAAAGAGAAATGTATTTTCTTTTATTTTCCCCACTGCCACCCTCATATGAGAGTGGGGGTGGGGAAAATTATTATAAATAGGGAAAATAGAAAAACAATGATGTTAGTGCTTCATAAGACCATGAACCTTTGAAAAATAAACTAGCTGATATAAAGATGCAACAATATGAAAGTTTATAACAAAAATAAGTATTTTGTAACAACTCCAAAAAAATATGCCTTGGAGTTGCTTGAAAAGACAATGAAAAGGTAGTTTTAACTAGGAAGAATGATAATCAATTGTCACACGCAATTTAAGCAATGTCTAGCTAGAATTAAATGTCAATTTTGCAGCATTGTGAGACATCCTCCAAGCATCGTTCTCCTCTGTGAGTATGCTCAAATGGAGTTTAGGTTCATATATCAAACCTCTAGGGTTTGATCTCTATCAAAAAAAATGTGGGACAGGTTTTCCATGGATAGTAAAACCCCAAAGGAAACAACAATAATCCAAGTCATAATAGAAAATAACCCCAATAGGAAACCCTCCAATAAATAGTGATAGCACAAGAAGGAAATCAATCACAAGAGAACCCTCGGATCTGGAATGCAAGTGTAAAACCCTCCATTAAGGAAACACAAACTTAGATTTGAAATACAAGTGGCTCCATAAGAAAACACAAACTTAGATCTGAAATACAAGTGGCTCCATAAGCAAATACAAACTCAGATCTGAAATACAAGTCGCTCCATAAGCAAATACAAACTCAAATCTGAAATACAAGTGGCTCCATAAGAAACTACAAACTCATATCTGAAATACAAGTGGCTCCATAAGCAAATACAAACTCAGATCTGAAATACAAGTGGCTCCATAAAATCCCCATCACATAAAACAAGATACCAATCACATAAAATTAGAGTGAAGGCAAACAACGAAGGGTTACCTTTTAAGACAAAGTCAAGGGGAGTTACAAAATGGCAAAACATGTCCACATGAGTCTAATAGTGACCTATAAACTTTATCATCATTGCATAAGGGGGTACATCAACAATGTGATCAGGTCCATCTTCATAGACACTTCTAGATATCATAGACCATCCCAGGAGAAAGGAAAACGATCACACATCATCACATCTTGGTATTACACCAAGATCTACTTGGTCAATATTGCAGAGATATGTCGATGCAAATTGGGGGGGGAGCATAGTGGATTGGAAGAGTACATCCAATTGTTGTTTTTACCTTGGGGTCTGCCATGGTTTCCTGGTGCAGCAGGAAACAAATCTCTGTGGCATTGAGTACCGCAGAACCAAAATACATAGCATTGAGTGTGGCAGTCCATGAAGCAGTGTGGCTTCGCAAGCTTCTGACAAATTTATTTGATCATGAAATGGATCCTACCATTATTCATTGTGATAACCAGAGCTGTGTGAAGCCCTCTGAGAACGCAGTGTTTCATGATAGATCGAAACACATTGAGATAAAATATCATTATATCAAAGACATGGTGCAGAGGAAAGCAATACACATGCAGTACCTTCCTACACATGAGTAGATTGTAGATATCTTCACCAAACCACTTGCGAATATGAAGTTCGAGTACATCCGTGAGAGACTGGCTTGGTGGAGAATACCTCCCTAGCTGAGAGAGAGTGTTGATGATTATTGCCAAGACAAAGTTCAAGTACTTATGTGAGAGACTTGGCCTAGTGAAGAATACCTCCCTAGCTGAGAGGGAGTGTTGATGACTATAGCCAAGACGAAGTTTGAGTACTTCCATGTGAGACTTGTCTTAATGGAGAATGCCTCCCTAGCTGTGAGGGAGTGTTGATGATTACAGCTACGTGAGACATCCTCCAAGACACAAACTGAGTGACTCGGCCTATGAGGAAGCCCATGAGTTGGGTGTGTTGTTCCTCTCTGAGATAGAGATGGAACGTTGTGTGCCCCTGTGTGGGATGAGGAAGCCCATGAGATGGGTGTGTAGTTCCTCTCTGAAACAGAGATGGAACAATGTGTGCCCCTGTGTGGGGTGAGGAAGCCCATGAGTTGGGTGTTCCCATGAGATGGGTGTGTCGTTCTTCTCTGAGACGGAGATGGAATGTTGTGTGCCCCTGTGAAGGGAAGATGCCCATGAATTGGGTGTGTCATTCTCTCTCAGACGGAGATGAAACGATCTATACCCCTGTGAGGGGTGAAGGAGCCCATGTGATGGGTTTATTGTTCTCCTCTGTGTAGAGAGTTGAGGCGATGTGGTACTCCAGATGATTCTCTTGTGAGACGCAGTGAGATAGAGATCTGTTGAGTAGGACGTCACTGTGGATGAGCTTAGGTGGACATGATCCTAGTGGTTGAGCACTAGTGAGTGTGTGTCCAGATGATTCTCCTGTGAGAAGCAGTGAGATAGAGATATGTTCACTTGGACATCCCTCTGGCTAAGCACAGGTGGACGTGCCCCTAGTGGTTGAGTACTAGTGGGTGTGTGAGATCCCTTGCTATATTGTCTAAGAGTAAGATTTACCTATAACCCTAATTGTGATGTAAAGGGTACAGGTCGACCCCACCATAAAGTGAAAGATAATTAATGTAAAAGATAATTAATATTGTAATTATTAATTATATTCTGAGTTATTGAGGTCGGCCCTATTGTGCCAATAGACACATCATTTGATGTGATAAGTCTTGTATAAATAAAGGTGAATCCACATTGAGGAAACACACTTATCATTGTGCCATCTCATGATTTCAGAAGTTGTGGTCTAAAATTATGAGAATTACAACACCCTCTTGTGTGCTAGGTTTGGTGATGGCGTGGGAGGTCTTTCTCTTGAAGAATATAGCAAAGGATTGGTTAGGTCTTCTTCCCTTGTTGAGAAGGGTTTCTCAGAATAATTCTTGTGTTCTTGTGCATGGTTATTCTTCTTGTGATCTTGGTTTACTGCAATTAACTAATGTATTGTTGTAGTAGCTATGGTCCAGTTCGTGCTAATGATAAAATTAATTAAACCTCATACTTGGGCTAAACCATAGTGAAAATTCAACAAAAATAAAAGAGAAATGTATTCTCTTTTATTTTCTGAACCCCCACCCTCATGGGTGGAGGTGGGGAAAATAAAAGAGAAATGTATTTTCTTTTATATATGAGGGTGGGGTGCCCAAAATAAAAAAGAAAGGTATTCTCTTTTATTTTCTCCACCCCCACCCTCATAGGGATGCGGAAAATAAAAGAGAAATGTATTCTCTTTTATATATGGGGTGGGGAAAATAAAAGAGAAATATATATGTATGAGATTAAAGTTATATACTATTTGAAATTACATAATAATACAAAATATTAAACTTGTAGTAATTAATATTTAGATTAAAATTATTTATTAATTTTAAAATAAAATCTAAAATTATTTTTATTTTTTAGAAACTACTATTTAGATTAAAACTATTTATTAATTTTAAAATAAAATCTAAAATTATTTATTAATTTTTAGAAATTACTATTTAGATTAAAAATAAATAATTTTTAGAAATTACTATTTAAATTAAAATTATTTATTAATTTTAAAATAAAATCTAAAATTATTTTTAATTGATTAAAAGTTTCTCCTCCTAACATGTTAAAAAAAATAGACTAATTACTCAAAATTAAAAACATCTAACCAAAATTAACACGATTCAATACTTGAGTTAGCGTGTAAAAGCTGTATACGTATCTCCTAGAACCTAGGTTCTTATCTCTCTGGCTTTCGATTAAGACAGTCATTCACAAATAATGACCAATAATTTGATTATTCATTAATAACTAAATTACAATAGATATTACCACCTTTTCACATGATTGTCACTGCACACGGTAATTGAGAGAAAAGTGGAACAAAATAAAAAGAATCCGCGAAAAGAATTTATGTGGACAATGTTCGCCTTAATTGCCGGTTTCGATCCCGTGATCTTGCAGAGCATCGGGAAAACCCTTCCGTCGCTGCCTCTACCTAACATTCTCTTCAGTGAATGGACTGCGATCCACTGTGAAACACACCTGCTTTTCGCTTGAGAAGCTTTCAGACCTCTCGGGTATATCAATGGCGGTTTCCGGCATCGAGGAGATTCCGCTAGCTCGTTTCCCCTTGTTCTAGTCCTGGGCCGATGCAGATTTATCTATTACCTGAAGAAATCAATTCTACGTTAATGGAAATCTCATCCGTATTATTTTTACCTACCCTCTGTTTCGGCTGGGCGCCCCTTCTGCAAATCGGGCAAGTTGAATGAGAACGAAACCACATGTCGATACAATCCACGTGAAAGCTGTGTTTGCAATTGGGTAGAAGCCGGGCTTTCTCGTTCTCCTCGAATTCCGACAGACAGACTGCGCATTCCAGCGCGTCTTTGAAGCTCTGCGCTTTATACTCGAAGAGGGGCAGAGACTCTACAACGTGCGCGTCCAAACCCACTTTGTGGAGGCTCAAGGGATCCTCGCGCGCAAAGGAAAATCCACGGCGCCGAGGGATATTTATCCGTCCAGACAGAGAGGTTCCCCGGTATTGCCTACGGCGGAATCTGGCGTAGCCGCAGATCAATAAGAGGAATAAGATGACATCGAAGAGAACCACGAATGACGCTCCGACGAAGAGCCTTTTGTTCGCAGATGGCTGATTGTTGCCGGGTGCCATTGGCGTCGGCTGTGGATAGAAATTGTGGCTGGCTCCATAAGGCGGATGCGGGCCTCTGTAGTCATGGTCGGTGTCGCCCGGTGCCATTGTAAATCTCTGCGTTGGAGTCCTGGGTGGGGGCTGAATCAATCTCAGATTCTGCTGGCGATAAAAATCATTGAAGATACATACAGTTGAACACAAATTTAAAACTGTTCTCACAGATGCATAGCAAAGGCAAAATTGGATCATATGATCCTGTTCTCACAGATGCATAGCAAAGGCAAAATTGGATCATATGATCATACACTAAACCATCAAAAATAGATGATATGATACATCATACATTAAAATATCAACGAAACACCACCGCCTCAAAGGTTAAAAAGACACTACTTCAAACTGCACCCTACCAAATTCATCATCGCTAATGTCTATTTTCTCTATGTTACAAAATGGACAGCTATCTCAATGAGGATGAATTTGATTAAAATATATTTTTTTAAGTAAACTCCTTAACACACCAAATAATAATGTTCACCTACAACTTTGGGTTGGTCAATACAAAGATAGTGCTCTTGCCTTCAATTTATGTTGATTATGGGTGGTACTTGTTACAAAGCTAGTGCTCTTGCCATGAATTTGTGGTGTTTATTAGTTTGTAAAAAGATAATAGTTTAGTGAAAAGTTTATGGTTATGGTGGTGGAGGATGTTGTGTGTATGGAGATAATGTTATTATATATATATATATATATATATATATATATATATATCATGGGATAGTGGGTAATTTTGGTGAATGTAGTGAATGCAACACATATTAATGGATAATGGTTGGTGAATATGGAAGTGTGCATTTAATAAATGATGTTTGATGATCTTTGGTGAATGTGGTTTCATGTAATAGATGATATTCAATGGTCCTTGATAAATACAATGCATTTTAATAGATAATCTTGGTGAATGTGGTGGGGTGTATATGAATTGATGATCTTAGACAATTCTCAATGAATGCAATGCTTCTCAATGGACAATATTGGGTGAATGTAATGAGTGCAACTCATCTCAAGAAATGATATTTGTGGATCTAAATGGACAATCATTGGTGAATGTGGCGTTGTAAGTTTGAATAGACAATCTTGTGTTGATTTTTCATAAGCTAAGTTAAGCATGTAGTTCATTTCAATTTCATCATGTCTTAACCATAAACAAGAATGTTGCAGCAACCAAGATCACAAGAAAAAACACCATGCACAAGTACACAAGATATATCCTGGGAAACCCTTCTCAATAAGGGAGAAAAACCCAGCTAAATCCTTTGCTATAATCTTCAAGAGAAAGACCTTTACCACCAAGAATATCCTAGCACACAAGAGGGTGCACAAAACCCTAGAAACCCTAGCACCCAAGAGAGGTGCACAACTTTGACCAGGAAGTGTACTTGCTGAAATTTCCAAAACTCACAAGTGTGTGTGTGTCTACAATGGAAGATTTTATTTGACTTTTTTAGACTTTTCCTATCAACTAAAGTGTTTATTGGCACAATAGGGTCGATCTCACTTAGACATATTATTTATTTATTATTATAATAATTAATATCAATGTTACTATTACTATCAATATTAATTATCTTTTACAGTTCATCTTTAGACACAATAAGATAGGGCTGACCTGTACCCTTTACACAATAACTAGGGTTATCGGTAGGTCTGACTCTTGAACAACATATAGCAAAGGATATGATACACCCACTAGTGCTCATCCACTAGGGGCACATCCATAGGGATGTCATGGAACTGGTTCACTCCATCACATAGATGAACCAGGTCTTCGCACGTGCACCTGTCCTCGTCCATAGGCACGTCTTCTCTACAGATCTGCTTTCCCACTACCACCAATAGGAGGATCATCTGGAGTCTTCTCGTCAACTCTGTTGCTACTATGAGGAGGTCGTCACATCATCTTCATTTATGTTCTCATGATGATGTGCCCAAACCCTTTTAGGGAATTCCCACATTCACCTTGTGCTCAGCCACAAACACATCCTAACCCAACAGATCGCTTTTACATCAGATAATCATATGGATTTATTCTCTCTTACGTCATGGAGGAGATCATCTTTACATTCCTGACTCTATCTTAGGAAGGAATCACGAACCTTTCATAGGGGCTTTCTCTCAAGTTTATAAGCTGAGAGAAAGACTTCACAAGTTGTTGTGTTCCACATCTCACGGGTTTGTAAGCTGGACGATGTCTCCCATATCTTCTTTCATCAACACTCCCTCTCAGCTAGGGAGGCATTCTTCATCAATCCAAGTCTCATATCGATGTACTCTGAGTTTTGTTTTTGGCCAATGGTCATCCATACTCCCTCTTAAATCGGAAGGAGTTCTTCACCAAGTAAATGTTTGGTGTAGAAATTTGCAGTCTTCTTAGGTGGAGAAGGGTACTGCAAATAAACAATTTTATTCTGCATCATATCTCTGACATAAGAAAATTTTGTCTCTTTGTGTGAAAAACCATTACAAATATTTGGGTTCTTTAGGGAGCTTTATATATGGATCTTTGTCATCAACATATGATCTATCTCATGGTCAAGTAGATCTGACAAAAGTATGTGAAGCCACATTTATTCGCACACTTACTATATATATATATATATATATATATATATATATATATATATATATATATATATATANGAGAGAGAGAGAGAGAGAGAGAGAGAGAGAGAGAGAGAGAGAGACTCTGTCTCTGGTGCATTTAAGGCTACAGAGTTATATTTCCTGTTGCAATAGGAAATCATGGAATATTTCAAGGTAGAACATCAACAGGATGTGCTCTTCCAGTCCACTATACTTTCTGCTCAATCTGAATCAACATGAATCAAGTCTGGTGTTAACCGGATACATCAGTGATCCAATCAACTGTGGATTGGTCTCGTCTTGAATCAACATCAATCTTCTTCTTTAAATCCATCACGGTGGATTTGCATTCTGTCATACTTCTTGTCCCAAGAAGTAGTGTATCATACTCAAACTCTTTATGAAAATCAGAAGTCAATGCTTGCTAGTTTTAACAACTAGTATTTCTGAGTAAATCATCAGGATCAGGTTTTCGTCACCATCACTGTATAGATTTGGATCAACAACACTCTTGCTGAAATCCAAACTCATTAAGAATCTATCTATCTAATATAGATTCCAACTCATGGATGGTGGTACGGATGGAAGTGAAACAATTCACTGGGTCGAGTGTCTCATCATGGACAACTCCCTTTGGCTTATAGATCATGTTTTGTATTTATTTGATACTTTCATTTGCTACATCTTGCACCATAGGTTTCTCCTCTTGGTCCTTGAATAATATCTTATGTATTGTTTTAAAGTACACCGGTAGTCTTTTGTTATGGCATTTGGCCATACTAGTTCTCTTGTTTCTTTTCTAAGACATGGAGTCTTATCATCAATGAAGTGTCTCATGACTGGAGAATAGCTTTGAAAATTTTGTTTACCTTCTCGGAAGGTGCCTTGAGAAGCTTGTATGATTTTCTGCCTCTTGCATAATGAGTCTAGGTAGGCATTTTATGCCTTGCTGCAATATCACTGAGCATATCAACTGGAGCAACTAGATCAACTGGAATAATGTCTTTCTCCCTCTGAACTACTGAAGGGGGAGAAGGTATAGTCTTACTATCAATCTCCATCTAATATTCTTTGGATCTTTGAAGGACTATCTCTTCTTCAAGGACAACATTTCTTCCTGTCTCAATCTGTCCCTGACAAGGAATGTCGATCCGAAATGTATTTGAGGATTCACTATGTCCTTTCTTTCTAAAGGATCTAGCTTGGACTTCTTCTCTTTGGATGAAAATACACTGGGCATCCAAATAACCTGAAGTGTTTAATTTCAGGCTTCACTCTGGTGAATGCTTCTATTCTGGTGAAGACTCTTGTTCTGAACATATACTGCGTCATGCATGATTCTACCCATGAAATCATAGAAAGATTATGATCATGTATTATAGCATTGATTGTCTCTAGGATGGTTCTGTTCTTCCTCTTTCTCAAATAGTTTTGACACCCTCTGAGTCAATGTGACTCCCTCTGAAGGATAAGCATCTACCTTTGTTCTTGACCTGTTTGGAACAAGAAAACAAGAGGAACCAAAACAAGAATATCTCCTAAAGGAGAATAATGAGTACATCTCTAGAATCAAAACAATTTTAAGGATTGTTATCACAGCTACAACACCTATTTGTAATGTAGCAAACTTTAGAAATATAAGTTGGAGGAATGAAAATTTCAACAATCAAACCTGGAGTCTTCACTTCCAGTGTGTTGCTTTTCTTCCAAGTCTCCTTCACTCAAGATAACAAGTGCTTTCTTCAACTTGACTTTTGTACTAGGACAATATTCTATCTTGACGGAAGGTTGGTTTAGAGAAAAAACTCTACGATCTCAACTTTAATCCATCTAATATATTGACTTTAATTTTGACCAAAGGTTAGTATGATGGTCATAGCTTCAACAGGCAACCTAGATCAAATAAATGTCTTAACAAACTGATAGAATTTGCAGGTAGTGGCACCATCTGGTATCAGCGGTAATATTTACCAACTTCTTAAAAGACTTCAAGGGTGACTGCAACTGGTACAACAACTGATAATTCAATTGATACTGTAACTGCAATTGATTATGAAGCTATAACTGCAACTACAACTTAGGGTTTTATGAGGAAACCCTAATTTTTCAAACTTCAAATTTTGAAATTATGATCCAAGGGATAGATGCATCGGGCTGAGGCGAGTAAGCTGGTGCAGTCAATTTTTTGAAAATCCAAATTTTACCCCCTCAAACTTGACCAACGGATTTTTGGACTGGTGCTTCTGGTTTTCTGGTACTTCTGGTTTTCTAGTACTTCTGGTACTCTGATACTTCTAGTTTTCTGGTACTTTTGGTACTTTGTGAAAACTAGGGTTTCACTTTCCGGGAGATCTACCCACTAAAAAGGTGCGTTGAAGGTGCCAAAGAGTTCCTTGGGTTAGGGTGCACTTTTCTAGATGGTTTTGAGGTTGAAAATCTTCTTCAATAAAAAACCCTAATTTTCATGTATGATAATAGTGGCATTTTTCCTTTTTCTTGTGAAGAATGCTTGTGCAATGGGTTCTTTCAAGACCTATGATCTGATACCATGTTGATTTTTCATAAGCTAGGTTAAGCATGTAGTTCATTTCAATTTCATCATGTCTTAACCATAAACAAGATTGTTGCAGCAACCAAGATCACAAGAAGAAACACCATGCACAAGTACACAAGATATATCCTAGGAAACCCTTCTCAATAAGGGAGAAAAACCTAGCCAAATCCTTTTCTATAATATTCAAGAGAAATACCTTTACCACCAAGAATATCCTAGCACACAAGAGGGTGCACAAAACCCTAGAAACCCTAGCACCTAAGAGAGGTGCACATCTTTGACCAAGAAGTGTTATTGCTGAAATTTCCAAAACTCACAAGTGTGTGTGTGTGTCTACAATGGAAGATTTCCTCTTACTTATATTAGACTTGTATTGTCAACTAAAGTGTCTATTGGCACAATAGGGCCGACCTCACTTAGACATATTATTTATTTATTATTATAATAATTACTATTACTATTACTATTACTATTAATATTAATTATCTTTTACAGTTCATCTTTAGACACAATAAGATAGGGCCGACCTATACCCTTTACACAATAACTAGGGTTACAAGTAGGTCTGACTCTTGAACAACATATAGCAAAGGATCTGATACACCCACTAGTGCTCATCCACTAGGGGCACATCCATAGGGATGTCATGGACTCGATTCATTGCATCACACAGATGAACCAGGTCTTCACACGTGCACATGTGCTCGTCCACAGGAATGTCTTCTCTACATATTTGCTTTCCCACTACCACCAACAGGAGGATCATCTGGAGTCTTCTCATCAACTTTGTTGCTGCTCAGAGGAGTCCATCACATCATCTTCATTTATGTTCTCATGATGATGTGCCCAACGCTTTTTAGGGATTTCCCACGTTCACCTTGTGCTCAGCCACAAGCATGTCCTAACTCAACGGATCACTTTTACATCAGATAATCATCTGGAGTTCTTCTCTCTCACTTCATGGAGGAGGCCATCTTTACATTCTTGACTTTGACTCAAGAAGGAACCATGAACCCTTCATAGGGGCTTTCTCTCAGGTTTGTAAGCTGAGAGAAAGACTTCACAAGTTGTTGTGTTCCACATCTCATAGGTTTGTAAGATGGAGGATGTCTCCCATAGCTTCTTTCATCGACATCTTGGATGGTCCTTGATGAATTTAATAAAATGTATTTCCCTTAACCCTTCCAAGGTATAAAATCCAAATTGAGTAGTATAAATGAGTTTTGTAATATTTTGCAAGTGTGTTTGGACAAGGATCATGTTACCACATTATCCAAAATCACCCAACACAATGTTATTAAAAATTGACCCCTATTTTAGAAATTGCACTTTGCCTTACCAAACAAAAACCTAGTTTTGGAGATCCTCGAACAAAACTTTTTCTAGGAAATGGAATCATAGGGAAGAGGTACCCCTAGCTATAATCCATAGTCCACAGTATAACACAACTGAAGGTTCATCTATCAAAGGCTCAGTTAGAGTTTTATGGTGAGTTGCAACTCGCCTCCTCAAGTCATTTAGGGACATATTGATAATTTGGTGTAGGGACATAATATCCAAACCGAGTGACATAAATGAGTTCTATAATATCTCGCAAGTTTTTTTTTTTAAGTCCCACATGACCACACTACTAACAATATCCCAACATGGTGTTCTTCAAAATCGACCCCTAGTTTAGAAATTGCATTGGGCCTCACTAAGCAAAACCTTAGTTCCAGAGATCCTCCAAAAAACCATTTTCTATTTAATAGAATCATAGGGGAGGGGTGCTCCTAATTGTAATCTAGTGTCTCAAGTCCAATGCAACTGACAGTTCCTCCATCCAAGGCTTGTTTATTGTTTTATGGTGAGTTGCAACTCACCTCCTCAAACCATTCTGGGACATATTGACAATTTGGTTTGGGGGTATAAAATCCAAATCGAGTGGTATAAATAAGATCTGTAAGCTCCCATAAGTGTGTTTGGCCAAGGCCCATGTGACCACTCTGCCCAAAATATCCCAACAAATTGTTCTTCAAAATCCACCCCTATTTCATAAATTGCATTGTGCCTCACTCAGCAAAACCCTAGTTTCAAATATCCTCAAAAAAATAGTTTTATGGGAAATAAAATCATAGGGGAGGGGTCCCCATAGATATAATACAGTGCCTTGAGTCCAATGAAATTGAATTTTCATCCATCCAAGGCCTGGTTAGTGTCTTATGGTGAGTTGCAACTTGCCTCCTTAAGTCATTTAGGGACATACTAACAATTTGGTCCAGGAGCATAAAATCCAAACTGAGTGGCATAATTGAGTTCTGTAAGATCCTACAAGTGTGTTTGGCCAAGGCCCATGTGACCACACTACCCACAATCACCCGATATAGTGTTCAAAATCCACCCCTAGTTCAAAAATTGCATTGTGCCTTATGTTGGTTGTGAAGCCTAATTATCTTCCTGATTCAGAGGTCCTTGCTTTCAGCCGTGTTTATACCCCATGAAGTATTTACACCCCAGAAGTATGTACACTCTTCCACGCGGGGGAGTGCAGAGGGGGGGTACCCCCTCTGCGGGGTCTGGGGGGGCTATCCCCCCGGCTGGGGGGTCTAGGGGCAAGCGACCCCCCGAAGGAAAAATTGCCTTGTAAATGTATATTGTAATTTCATTGTAAATCTGGACCGTTCATTATAAGGTCGCAGATCTAACGGTATAGATTATGTTAGGTTTTTTTTCCCTAGAAGGCAACCCTCTTTTATGAGGGAAATGTATTGCGGCTATGGTTGATGGTGAATATTGTATTCTAATATAGGAGACTGTGAGAGAAAGAAGAGGAAGTTACAGCGGGTTTGTTATAGGTTGTATCCCTTCATATGCTGGATAATAATAAAGGAAGGGCCTGATAATTTCTCTGGTGGACGTAGCCCACACTGGGTGAACCACGTAAATCTGTGTCTCTATTGTATTGTGTATCTTCTGTGTTTTGTTTCCGCATTTTTTTTATTTTATTGCTCCACGGTCCTATTTTTCTAACACCTTACTAAGAAAAACCCTAGTTTTAGAGATCATCGAACAAACTATTTTCCGAGAAATGGAATCATAGGGGGGGGTCTTCCTAGCTATAATCTAGTGTCCTAGTTCCAATGAAACTAATGCTTTATCCATCCGATACCTAGTTAGTGTTTTATGGTGAGTTTCAACTCGCCTCCTTAAGCCATTCAGGGACATATTGATAATTTGGTTTGGGGGCATAAATACAAACCGAGCGGCATAACTGAGTTTCATAAGCTCCTGCAAGTGTGTTTGGGAAAGGAACACGTGACCACTCTACCCACAATCACCCAAAAAGCCCTAGTTTCGAATATCCTAAAACAAATTATTTTATGGGAAATGAAATCATAGGGGATGGGTCCCCCTATTTGTAATATGGTGCCTTGTTTCCAATGCAATTGACATTTTGTCCATCTAAGGCCCATTTAGTGTTTTATGGTTAGTTGCAACTCACCTCCTCAAGCCATTCAAGGACATATTGACAATTTGGTCTGGGGGTAGATGTCCATCTCTAAACAAAGAAAACGAGTTGAATCCCATCCTTTCAAAAAAATAATCCCAACAAAAAAACACCAACAAAGAATCATATTGTAACAAACAAAGGACTGAGTAGTGTGGAGGTTAATCGAGCAAATTGGAAAATGTTGCTATGTGGATATTTGGAGATCAGACTTTTATACCCCACGCAAGAAACCTTGTTTCTTGTGTAACCTGAGAATGATAGTCTCACCCCATCTTTGAAAAAGTATAAGTGAAAATAACTCTACTTAATTCTTACCATGGGGCATCCAAAGGATTTATTCATAAAATATTGGTTGTTCCCATCCTGGTCCGAAAATATGGAAATAGTATGAAGTGATCCCAATACACAGTTCACAATTTCATGTTTGTTAACTAAAAACATTGTCTATCTCTGGTGGGAGCATAGATCTTTCCAACGCTTCTTCATAAAATAAAGAAGAGAAAACCTTAGTTGAAGAGAAAGCCTAGAGAGCATGGTTATTGGGCCCAATAAGCAAAGAGTTTATTCATGAATAACTTGTAGGAGTTCTTACATGTTTTAAGAATTTGTATTATCTCTACCTTTTCCATATGTGAAATACTTGTTTCTTTTTGTTGATGACTAGTTTTCATTATGGATACTCAATTTTATCATGTAATGTATTTGTTTCTTTTTTTTATGACTATATGTTATTATGGCCACTTAATTTTCTCTTCCCCTACTTAATACAATTCTACTATTTTGTACATTGGTCTTCAATGTCCCATTCATTTCCTTTTGGGGCAACCACTGCGTATACGTGCCCTATAAAAAATGAAGTTCCAACATGTGAGTCCACTAAATGACCAAAGCATACAACATTCATGCTAGTTATTCAAAATTAATAGAATATTCACCAAACATGGTTGTACACGATTTTAGACATGATCATAATATGTTGAATTATTTATTGGTCCTCCTCCAACTGGGATAGTTCCATATTTATACGTTGATCAATGGGGAGTAATACATGATCCATCTATCAACCTAGTGTGTGGATTCACAGACATCCCATTCATTACTACTACATATATCAACCCAGTTAGTTAATTATTGTATGTGGCCATCCTCTTTGAACAAGGCCCATTGGATAGTAGTGGATAGTTATTTAATGTGAAAGGGTCCACTTTATAATGCCTACTAGGTAATACCCATTAGTGATGGGACTGTAAGTAGTTAGGGTTTTCTCTGTGAAAAAACTATTTAAAGAGATAGGAGACTTTAGAATGTTTGTCTTGTGTTGTGTATTTGGAGCTCTACTTAGTGAAATGTCACCCCACCTTAAGAGGCAAGAGAAAATTGTTTTCCTTCTTTGCATTATCAATATACAAGCGTATCTTTATATATTTCATTTTGATGTCACTTGATTTTGTTTATTCTTCAATTATATTCTTTTATATATGGTTTTTGTTTCAATTTTCAAGGGTTAAGGAACACTACAAGTGGTATTAGAGCTCTTTCCTAAGCCAGCATACCTCCAAGTTTTAGTAGAAGTTTTTTTAAGCTAGAGATATGTTCCAACATCTTAAAATAACACAATGATTTGTCGTTCAATGGGTAAAACCGTGGTTGGGGAAGAATACATGTAGGGAATTCACATGGAATCTGGTTGTTCGAAACCCTTGTAACTCTTGTTGGTAACCCTTCGAGTAGTATCACATAAGAAAATACCTATATATATATATATTAATCTCACTTCCATGTACCATAAAGTATATAGGAGGTCTCCTAGGTATAGAAACCAACTCTAGGTCAATCGATCCACCATCTTGTTTCTATAGTACATTGAGAATATGACTTGGGATATCACTCTCTTGTACTTAGGTAGTTGAGTCATATGGATAAGGGCATGGTGAGTATATTTTATTAGTTCCCTAATATATTAGGTTGAGTACTACTATTGGACCCCACAAGTATATTAGAGAGCTATATAGCACTTGAGACTCTTCTATATCTAAGACCTTACAAACCATAGTTTCTATAGTCACTCAATGGAATTCCTACATCTTTGCATCCATAAAGAATTTGAATATTTTGGCATTGCAGTAATAATCAACCAAGAGTAATACTCCCACAAGAGTAGTACTCAAAAAAATTTTTGCATCGTGTTGATCGCATGGTTGTACTTCTTAAGTAGCCATTTTTAGGTGGACCTGGAAATATAATGATTTGGGGTATATCTAAAAATAATCCATTCAAGCTATTGATCATAGTAAGATAAGTGGAGAATAACACTTCCAAAAATATTTGGTGGTCCCATGCGTCAAAATCATAACATGGCCAATTAAGAGAACCAAAAATAGGCCCCACTGACTTAGAACCAAACAACATACCCAACCCTCTCAATATACACCGTGTTATAAATGTAACAATGAGAAAACAAGGAGAAGTTTTGAAAATATTAGGTGGTTTCTTGAATACACATATATCATATCCAAACATTGATCCAACCAAGGAGGAATTTACTTCCCTCGAAGTGTAGGCCACAAAAAAGTTTCATGATAATCACTACCCACACTTTTAGGATCACAATTAACGACATCATTCTCTAAATTTCAATATGAACAAATTTGATGGTTTGGATCCCTTAGGGTGGGTTACCCTAATTGAACATTATTTCCCTCTCCATGAAATTACTAATTACCTACACAAAATAAACATGGGGGTATTATATTTGGATGTTGAACATTGGTAGTGGTGGAAATGATATATAATTATAAAGGATACATTTCCTAGACCAAGTTTATGCAAGTGCTTTATGCTCGTTTTGAATATGGCACTCGCAACTTGGGATGCTTGACAAAATTACAAAAAATAGACACAATTATGGAATATATTATTACCTTTGAGAAATTGGCAATCCACACCAAGGGCCAATTTTATTTATTTTTTAAAGAATGTTTCATCACTGATCTCAAGAAAACAATTAAAGAACACATCATGATGCAACACCCAAAAACATGGTTGTAATCTTGTGATAGAGATAAAGAAGTTGAGATAGTGATCATTGCTCAAACCAAGAGACCTTTATTCACTTCTTGACCCATCACCCCTATGGTGACTACCCTTAGCTACTCTAACTCACATTTAGTCTTCATCCACAAGTTATCTCCCAAAGAGATTGCATAATGTAAGCACCTCCATATTTTCTATAATTGTGATGAATAATATTTTAAAGAGAAAAAATGTAAAGAGCGCAAATTATTTAAAATGGATGTATCTCCACGTGACTACTTAGAGGACATTCATATTGAACATAATCCTAAACCAACTTTGGAAGAGAACCCCCTCTATGGAAGATGTTGGTCTCAAGGAACCCCAAATTTCTCTCCATTCCCTATTAGGTTTCTCGGCACTCGAAACCTTGAAATTGATTGGCTACATCTAGCACTGCAAAGTGATTGTGTTGATTAACATTGGTATCACTTACAATTTTATCATTAGGAAAGTCACACAAGACACCCATTATTATGTATGCCTCATATCTGATTTTCAAATTATGATTTCCAATGGTGGTGCAATGGAATTTGGGAGATGCTATGAAAATGTGAAACTACAAATTAGTGAGTATCATCTCAAAACTCACATATTTGCTATTGAAATAGGTAGTTGTGATATAGTTCTCATGATAGAATGGTTACTCACTTTGGTTCTAATCACCATGGATTTCAAATAATTATAGATGAGGTTCATATAAGAAGGGGAAAAACATACCCTCAAGGGGATTACATCTGGTTCTTTTGAAATTATCACCTCTCTTCGTATGGAGATTTTTTGAAGAAAGGCCTCTCAGGTGTTATTGCACAACTTAATTCCATACAAGTAGTCGACACCAAACCACAAGAGATTCACCCTGATTCATAGTTGGTTCTCTCTAAGCATCAAAAGGTATTTGAAATTCCACAATGTTTTCCACCTTCGCATGGGGAGCATAACCATTTTATTCCCTTCATTCCAAGTATTCAACCGCCCAATGTATTTCCTTATCGACACCCTTTTGAAAAAAAAAAATGAAATCAAAAATATCATTCAAGAATGGTTGTAGGTGGGAGTCATATGTACTAGTACAAGTGAATGCAATCATAGGATTGGGAGAATAAAACAAAGAAATTGTAATTGTTCAAAAGGTACTAAGATCTCTTCCTATGAGTTTCAACCCTAAGATATCAACACTAGAAGAAAGATCAGATCTAAATTCAATAAGTATGGACGAACTACATGGAATCTTCACAGCATATGAGATGAGAACTGAACAGGAAAATCCAGATGTAAAAGAAGCATCCAAAAGATCAAAGCAAAAGAAAAAGGAACAAGAAGAATATAGTAGCAACAACGACATCTCGGAAGATGATGAAGAAGTCACCAACTTTGTCAAAATACTGAACAAGGGAACCAACGGTAGGTACAGAGGTAAGCTTCCTTTAATTTTTTTTAATTGTGATGGTATTGGTCATTTTTCTAACAAATGTCCTCATAAGAAAAAGAGAAATGATGAAGGTTACTCAAAAGGCAGACAAACATATAAAGGTAAAAGAACTACAAAGAAAGTTTTCAAGAAAAACTTTTGCCGCAATGAAGACATCTCATCATTAGATGAAGATGAAGTCAGTGACAGTGAAATAGGGAGAGCTCTATTCATGGCAGTAGAAGACTCTGATAAAGAAGACTCCGAAGAAGAATATGAAGAAGCATATGAAGAAGAAATTGAAGAGGTAGAAGTTGACTTCCGATAAGAATTAATGACTACCATAGAAGTTATCAGAAGAGAAAAGAAGAAAAACAAGAAACTACAAGCAGAACTAGATAAGAAAAAAGACACTCAAGAACTAGAACAAATGATCACAAAATTGAAGGTTCAAATAGAAGAAGATAAAATAATTGAAGAAGCACTCAAAGAATAGCTAGAAGGAAAGGGACAGGATCATTGGAAACTTGGAAGCAGAGATTGTAACACTAAGAAAGGATATTCAAAAGAAAAATATGCAGAATAGCTCAAAAGTTATGGATGACATTATCAACGGTCAAAAATATTATCTTGACAAGTCTGGACTTGGATACAATCAGAAAAAAAAGGGATCAAGCTTCAAAACAACAGAGCAAGAAACAAATCCAAAAAGTTATGCAAAAATAATCAAAGGGGATAAAAAGATATACAAGGAAGATTACAGGGACACTCCTCCACCGAGAAGATTCATATTTCAGAATCAACAATAGATAGACACGCCTCAAGAAGAAGAAGGATTCATAAGAGCACATCCTTTCATAAGATCTTCAACTACCAGGTATCAAACTATATTTTTTGGTTTATGTTATGCTTGTAATAATTTTGGACATAAAGTTTTAAATTGCAGAGCTAACAATAGGAACAATAACTACTTTGAGAGCCATACACAAAGGGATTATTCAAGAAGACCTAGTGAAACACAGAGAAGAAGTTACAACAAGTTTGAATCCTTGAGCACTGAAGTGGAATGTTACAAATGTAACAATTT
>ML793738.1:182326-201469 GCA_009831015.1 Picea engelmannii
GGTTGTAGCCTCCTTCTGGTTGTAGCCAGAGAATTGGGGAGTTGGAGCTTCCCTCAAGTTGTAGCCTGAGAAACTAGGGGGTTGGAGCCTCCTTCCAGTTGCAGCTGGAAAACAAAGGAATTTGGTGCTTCCAATGAATGGAATTCTTCAAGATATATAAGAAAAAAGCATTCTGTGGTTTTCTCCCGATTTGGGTTTCCACGTAAAACACTCGTGTACTGTGTATGTGTGTGATTGTTTATTTCTTACTGCTCATTATTGGATAATAATTCTACATTGATATAACATTTGAAGAAAAAGGATTATAATTACACTATTACTGATTCACCCCCCCTCTCAGTAATCCAACAAAAATAATAAAAATAAAAAACAAAAAACAAAATTTAAAATAAATAAAAAAACAAACTGACATTTTTTTTTTTGTAAGATAGAACTTTATATTACCTTCCAAAATCAAGAATTACAACATAGATCAGAGAAACTAATGCAGAAGCTATCAACACAAGAATCTAGGCCCTCCACCAAGTCTTGAGTTTCTGAAAAAAATTTGCCAAAAAGGATAAACAAAGTCAACAGTTTATAGTTTGGACCATGTTTGATAGAACTAAGACTATCGACATCCAAAACTAGTGAACAATGATATCTAGCGAACCAAGCATAACTAAAAAAAAAAATTCAAAACAAAAAACCTAGCAATTAGGGGGGAGAGATATTCACAGTATCGTCACTCCCCTCATTACTCACCCCATTCCCTCCAAATCATGTGTTTCCCTTCTTCCTCCCCCTCCCTCCCTCTCTCCCTCTGTCCCTACCCCCTCCCCCCTTGCACCCTCCAGAGCATACCAACAAGCATTGGGAGGAAAAGGTAGGGGTAGTAGAGGATTTGGAGGGCATGGATATGGGTAATGATTGGACGGGCTATTCTAAGAATCAACCTCCACTCCAATTTCTAGGTTTTGGTCCTCTTTTTGGTTTTTTGTTTTTATTTTTATTTTTGATTTTGATTTTTAGTTTCTTAAATTTTGTTTTTAATTTATTAATTTTTTTTGTTTTTTAAATTTTTTTTCCTAGGCTTGTATTTTGAGTTTTCTTTTATTTTTTTAAGTTTTATTTTAATATTTTAATCACGTTTTATTTTGATTTTAATTTTATTTTTTAAAATTATGTCAATGCAATTTTTTAAAGGTGTTATTTTTTCCTTTTTTTGTTTATGATTTTTTTTTAATTTGTTTATTTTTAATGTAAATTAAAAAAAAAAAATCAAGTATTACCACTTTTTTATTTAGGAGGCAATTTTAAGTTATTTATTTGTGATGGTACCAGTTGTTAAGGCTACTATTTCAATTAAGTCATAATTTTAACTCCAAAAATAAAATTGTTGTTACTAGAAGCATCAGTTTTTGATTCAAAGAATAATTTTAAGTTTTTTGTCTATAATGGTATCGGTTGTCAAGGTCGTTGTTTCAAATAAATCACAATTTTAATCACCCCCCAAAAAAGGGTTTTATTGGTAGCACTACTTTTTTATTTGGGGGTTGATTTTGGTGTTTTTGACTAAAAAATGTAGGTTTTTTGGGCTAGAGTTCTCGTTTTGAGGTCATATTTCTCATTAAGTTGATAACTATGTTAAGAGTTTGTGTGGATTCTTAGGACTTATAGACTAATATGAGAAGTTTGTGAAAACTTATGGGAAAATGGTTGCTCCCTTCACCTCACTACTCAAAAGGAATGCCTTTGTTTGGAGTTATGCCACTAAACATGCTTTCTCAACATTAAAGAATGTCATGCGCACGAATCCAGTATTAGTTGTGTTACATTTTACTAAGACTTTTGTCTTGCAATGTGATACCTCGAGTAGAGGTCTTGGAATGATATTAATGAAAGAAGGGTTCCTTTTGACATTCACTAGTAAGCAGTTATGTGACTGCAATTTGGGTAAATCCACATATGAGAAAGATATGGTGACCATCCTACACGCAATAGAGACATAACACCCATAATTTATCCAACGAATTTTCTATATCAAGACTAACCATCATAGTCTAAATTACTTTCTTGAACAAAGGTTATCCTCGCCACAAAGCAACATAAGTGGGTCACCAAGATATGATGGTATTCCTATGAGATTATATATAAGAAGGGTAAACAAATGTGGTAATTGGTTCCTTATCTTAGCAATTTAAAGATGAGAGATCCCTCTTCACCTTATCTTCACTTATTCTAGGTTGGCTTGAGGAAGTCTGTCAAGAATGGTTGGGAAATGACACTATCATCCAACTCATCCACATGCTTTGGGAAGATCCCAACAATCCTAAGGAGTATACATGGAAGCTATATACATTGCAATATAAAGGGCATATTGTTCTATTAAAGAATTCTTCCTTAAAACAAATAATATTAGAGGAATTTCGTTCATCACCTAAAATAGGTCACTCTGGATTTGATAAAACATATGAATGAACTAAGCACTTGTTCATTTCGAAGGGTATGGAAACTAATATCCAATATTTTGTGGCAACCTATGACACCTACCGAATAAATAAAGGGGATATAGTAAAGATATATGGGAATTGTAAATACTATTGATCCCAACACACATATGGGTGGACATCGTTATGGATTTTATAGTGGGACTTCTGAGGGTGGTCAACAAATTTATGATCATGGTGGTAGTTGACTTTCTCTCCAAATATATTCATTTTTTTCTCCTACCACATCCATTTACCCCCTCCTTGGTTGCTCGAGTCTTCCTTGATCATATTTTTTAATTACATGACATGTCCACTTCTATTGGCTTGGATTAGGACCCTAACTTCACTAGAAAATTTTGGTAGGATTTTTTTTAATAGGGTACCTATCTAAAAATGAGCACTACATATCACCCCCAAATAGATGGTGAAATTGAAGTGGTCAACAAGTTCCAAGAAACATTTTTGATATGCTTTTCCTAAAAAATCTTACAATAATGGGAACAATGGATTCCCTTTGTAGAATGGTGGTACAATACCTCATATCACGGAGCTACCAAAATGACCCTGTATGAAGTAGTTTATGGCCAAAAACCATTGTCAGTCACTTCATATTTACCACACGCTTTAAAGTTTTAGGCAGTGGATCACACACTTCACAATAGAGAAGCCATTATTTGCATCCAAAAAGACAATTTGGTTATGGCTCAAAACAGAATGAAGCAACAAGTGATCTAGCATCACTTCAGATGTTCTTTTGCAATATGGGATCATGTATTTCTTCACCTTCAACCATATAAATAAAAATTATTCAAAAAACACTTCAGAAATTAGCACCCAAGTTCTATGGACCCTATAATATCATCCAATGCATTGGACAAGTGGCCTACAAACTAGTTCTTCCATCCCACTCCAAGATTCATCCAATATTTCATGTGTCTTGTCTATTGAACGTTGTGGGATCGAAGTGAAAGGTGTAAACCAACTTACGTGAACTTGATGAAGAAGGTTTCATATGGCTTCATCCGAAAGAAGTTTTGGATACTAGAGAGCGTCAATTGCACTAGTGCATGATCATTGAAGTATTGATCTAGTGGAAATACATGCCACCTAAAGATGCTATGTGGGAACCAACCACAATCCTGCAACAATTTTCTCATCTTCATCCTTAATGAAAACATTTCTTTCCAGGGGGGGGTCATGTTAGGGTCCTACCCTAACCTCCCAACTTTATAATACCTAGGAATTAGTTCATTCTTGTATGCATCCATCCCCTTTGAATAAGACCCATTGGATAATAGAGGATAGTTATTTAATCTAAAAGGGTCCACTTTATAAGGAACACTAGGTAGTTGGTAACCATTAATGACAGAACCACAAGTAGTTAGGGTTTTTAGTATGGAAAATCTATTTAAAGAGATAGTAGACTATGGAATGTTTGTGTTGTGTTATGCATTTTGATATCTACTCAGTCAAAAATCATCCCACTTTAAGGGAAAGTGAACATTGTTTTCCTTCTTCACATTATCAATATACTTGTAAGGGTATATTTATAGAGTTCATCTTATTGTCACTTGTTCCTGGTTATGTTGTAATTATATTCTCTATATGCATGGTTTTGTTTCAATTTTCAAGGGTTAAGGAACACCACTTTTCATGTAAAGACAAATAATATTCATATTTAATGCCATTTCATTCAAGATATGGTAGAGAATGGAAATGTGATAAGAAAGAAAGTTGACACTTTACATAATGTTGCAGATGCATTGACAAAATTGGTGAGAATAGGTAAATTCAAGTAGCTTTGTGAGCCTATGGGCCTTATGGCCCCTAGTAATTCACTCACAATTTCAGTCATTCTCCCTTAGACTCTTGCAAGGTGTATGACAAGGGGGAGAATTTTGGGACATGTGTGTCATACACTTTGCAATTGTGCAACAGAGTAGTGATCTCAATAAATGCTTAGCAGTAGCAGGGAATGCATGTTGAGGATAACGGGTAATCAATACCGACCAAAGAAGGTAATGAATCCTAAGCAATGGTAGGAAATTAATGATGAACAACAACCATGGGCCAATTAATTGTTGGTGGTTCTCAACATGTGGAGTTGGAAAACCATAAATGGTTTATGATTTCATTATGCCTACTTATTGAGTTACTGGGTACTAGGAGGAATCTGAGTGAGTTCTTAACTTACTATTATGCTATTGAAATTTCTCCAAAATATTTGTGTTTCTAAATACTATTGTTGATATCACGAAATATATATGATATAGTGTAACCATATATTAGTTTTTGAATAATGCATTGCATGTATTTTGGAGTGTGGATTTTTTCTCTTGAAAGGGTTTTCCCCATGAAATCATTGTATGATGGTTTTCTATTTCTTTCTTTTATTTTCTTCTTATCATATGTTACTATTTGTTTAAAGTTTTATGCACTTTCTTCTCTCATTAGTTAGTATAGGAAGAATAATATACACCTCTATTTTTTTTGTCTTTTATTATTATGGTTGATAATTAAACCACCCTGCATTGAGACACTCTTAAACATAAATCCTAAGTTTTTTTCTTTAAAAAAAATTCATCAACCAAATTAATTTAAATAAGCATTCATAAATACTTTATGTTCTATAATTTTTATTACCAATAACTCTAAATACAATATACATGACTATTCATAATCATGTCAATTACATTGCTAAAATATTATTGTGGCGTCTTTGAAATCTATTGGGCTTTCAAAAATTCTCTTGTGGTTGACTTGAAGCAAAGAATAATGACATTTGAAGGTGATGGCCTTAGGTGCATTGCACCTCTTGACCCTGATCAAGGTCGTAGATATACAAAACCCATTAGAGAAGAAGATTGTGATTATGATCTTGAGAATATATATAAATTGACAGCAAGACAACATGATTACATTAATCCTACAGTAGATGGGAATTTAAGTTGGCGAAGTGACAACACATGTTCATCATATTCATAAGAAGCACTAGAGAACTGGCATAACAAAATGTATGAAGTTTCTGTGCGGATATGTGCTAGATTGACCAGGGAAGTTCACTGGATCGGAACAAAAGTAAGTAATCTACCCACCTTTGATGGTTTAAATCATCTAGAAGCTTTCTTGTTAGAATTTGAAGAAATTGTACCAATACAACAAAGGTTGTTGGCACTGGATGAATCCCTGAAAGAAACTCCAACAAGATGGTGGGGAACACACAAAAAGAACATCGCGGACTGGATGCAATGTCGCACTTTGATGACAGTGCTCTTTTAAAAACAAGTAGAAGGGTGTGAAGTTTGACACACAGGTCAGAGCTTCCCGAAGGACCATGTGAGAAGTTGTGAAGAGGCCTGGAGAAACATCCCTCAGGAACAGTGGGCACATAAATTCATAAACACTTTGGATACAACGCCTATTAATTGGTATCTTCAAGCAGAACTGCGCCTCACCACTACAGATTGGCACGGTATGACTCGGAACTTTGTAGCTACATTTTCATTTGAAAGACAGTACCCTACAGTAGATCAAGTGTTACAAGTTGTAAGACAAAGGATCTTTGAGGAGGCACCTACCCGCCCTGTTGAGCAAGAAGAGGATGAATGGAATGCACCTCTTCAGAAATTGCAAGGATGTTACAATATCAATGCTAATGAAGACGATGATCCTAGGAATGTGAACATTGCAGAAATAGAAGGACAGAGAGACATAGAAGGACTAGGAGTCGAACTACCTTTTATTGGACAACCAATCAAAATTAAGAAAGTTAACATTGGAACAGAACAAGCCCCTAAGCTCACAAATGTTGGATATTATTGGGATGATGCCACTATTGAAAAGATCACAGAACTACTGCATGAATATCAGGACTTGTTTCCAACCAAGTTCACTGATATGAAGGGCATTAAAGGGCCCATGGGAGAGATTAAGATCCCATTGAAACTTGATGCAAGGCCAATCAAGAAGAGACCCTACAGATTGAATCCCAAATATAAGCAGAAAGTCAAGATTGAATTAGACAGAATGTTGGAAGAAGGAATCATAGAACCTGTTGAAGAGTCAGAATGGATTAGCCCTATGGTGGTTCAAGATAAGAAAACATGAGATCGAAATCTCTGTAGACTTGAGGAAACTAAATGATGCACGTTTACATGATCCATTCCCTACACCATTTATTGACGAAGTGTTAGATAATGTGGGAGGACAGGAAGCTTACTCCTTCAACGATGGATTTTCAGGGTATCACCAGATCAGGATTGCCAAGGAAGATTGCCATTAGACCACATTTGCAACAGAATGGGGTTCCTACCAGTACACAATGATGCCTTTTGGATTGAAGAATGCACCAACCATATTTTCTAGGGTGGTGGTCGAAGGATTCAAGGAATTTCTACATAAATTTCTGGAAGCATATTTTGATGATTGAACTGTTTTTAGCTTATTGCAAAATCATATTTTGAATGTTTAAGACTAATGTTGGATAAGTGCAGGCAATGTGAGATTGCCCTGAACTTGAAAAAGTGCATCTTATTTTCACCCTTTGGAGTGTTGCTAGGCCATATTGTGTGTAAGAAAGGATTTATCGTAGGTCCATCTAAGATTGCCATTATTGTTGATCTACCCCCTCCTACTTCAGTTAGATATATGTGCACTGCACTGGGACATACTGGATACTATAGAAATTTCATTAAGGGATATGCATAGTTTAAAACACCCATGGAGAATTTTTTGAAGAAAGATTGTTAGTTTCAATGGACAGAAGAATCTCAACGGAGCTTTGACACACTGAAATAGAAAATGGTTACTGCGCCTATTCTGGTTTTCCCAGATTGGAGTAAGGAATTTCATGTGCATGTCAATGCCTCTTCCATTGCATTAGGATCAATGTTATCACAACTAGGAGTAGGAGGTATTGACCACCCATTATCCTTTGCTAGTAGGAAGATTTCAACAACTGAGATAAATTACACTACCACTGAGAGGGAAGGTTTAGCCATGGTGTATGCGCTGTAGAAATTTTGTCACTACTTGTTGGGAGGACACTTTAAAATGTTCACTGATCACTCTGCATTGAAATACCTAGTCAACAAGCCAGTGTTGGGGGGAATAATCTGCAGATGACTTATGTTATTCCAGGAATATGATTTTGAGATAGTGGTCAAGCCAGGGAGAATGAAAAAAGGACCTGACCACTTATCCAGGTTAGAACATGGAGAGGAGCCTACTAGCCTGAAGGATACACTACTAGATGCACAGTTGTTGGCCATCATGAAGTTTGATGATCACTTCGTCGAGATAGTTCAGTCCCTGTCAATAGGAATGGCACCTCGCGAATATACAATTATCCAGAAGAAACAATTGGTAGTTCGTGATGCGGATTTTTCACTTATAGCTGAACATCTATACAAGATGGGACCTGATGAGATCTTGAAGAGATGTGTTATGGAGGTAGAAAGACCACTAATTTTGGAAGAAGCACATGAGGGCATCGCAGAAGGACACTATGCAGGGAAAGAAATAGTGTAGAAGGTTCTCAGAGCTGGCCTCTAGTGGCCCACTTTACAAAAAGATGCTAAGGAATACTACAGAGCCTGCAATGTATGCCAAAGAGTTGGGAAACCTTCCAGAAGATATGAGATGCCTTTAGCACCACAACTAAACTTATAGGCATTTGAGAAATGGGCCATTGATTTTGTGGGACCTATCAAGCCACCAGGAAAGCGCACAGGAGCCAGATACATCATCACTGCGACAGAGTATTTGAAAAGATGGGCATAAGCAAGAGGAGTTAAGGAATGTAGTGTAGCTACAACTACGCGATTCATATTTGATGATATCATAACCAGGTTTGGATTCCAGAAGATCCTTATGAGTGATAAAGGCACACATTTTATTAATAATACCATTGAAGCCTTGACTCAGGAATTTGTAGTTCATCATCAGAAGAGCACTCCATACCATCCACAAGCGAATGGTACAGTCGAAGATTTCAATAAGAGGAGACGACATTGATGAATATTTGCAGTGTGAACATGGATGATTGGGATTTGAGAGTACCAACAGTATTATGGGCCTATAGAACTACTTGCAAGAAGATGACAATGCAGAGTCCCTTTAAGTTGGTCTATGGTCTAGAAGCAGTTGTACCTATGGAATATTTGGTTCCTATCTGAAGAATTGCATCCTTTACAGATATGGATGACACTGGCATTGTTCAAGAGAGGCTTGCGCAGTTGGTCAAACTAGAGAAAGACAGGTTTATTGTAGGATTCCATCAACAGGTACAGAAGGAACGAGAGAAGGCTTACCATGAAAGACACATCAAGAAGAAATCATTTAAGCAAGGACATCTGGTATTGATTTATGGCAGCAAGTTCATGAAGCATCCATGGAAGTTCATGACACATTGGCTTGGTCCATATGAGGTTTCCTATGTCACGGAAGGAGGAGTTGTATAGTTGAAGACTTTGAAGGGAGAATGGAAAGAAGGTTTGGTAAATGGGAGCTGGTTGAAATTGTATTATGACAACCAGTTGCCTCGCAACTCTTAGTAAAAGTAGAAGGAGAAGGGTCTAGGTACCAGGTGCAGTTGAAACTAGGTACTAGACACAAAAAAGGAAGTCTGCACATGGTGGGGAAGGATAGAGTAGAAAAACACAGGCTTCTCAGCGTAGTCTGAATTCGAAGAAAAATAGAAAGTCCAGACCTGGAGTGCCTTGGGACAAGTCACAGGTGAGTGTTCGAGGCCTGTTGGCCCTTAGTTATGGATTAAGAAAGAAAGTGAAGAAAAAGGAAAAGAAAATATGAAGTGTGAACTGCACGGAAGGTACATTGACTGAGATTGAGTTGAAGTGGTTAAATAAGGAGCGAAGCAAGGGAAAGCTAGTCGTTGAATGAGAAGATCAAGGATGACAGATCATCAAGGAAGATGTCAACGAGTGATTTGGAGAACTTTGCGGGAAAGATGGGCTGGCGAAGCCTGGAAAACGTGGGTCAGAGAGGACCTAGGGTTTTAGACACTAGGGTTTTGGGTCTAGGGTTTTGACACCTAGACTTTGTCATGTTGGGATGGTTGAGAGTTGGTTGTTTGTTCAGAGTTGGTTGTTGTTGTTCATTGTGTATTGTGTGAGAGAGAAGTGTTGTGTGTGAGAGCATTCTGTATTTTAAGATATTCAACTGGGTGCAAAGATCAACCCTGCAGCTGGGTGCGTAGGGAGGGGAGAGAGAGAAAGAGGGAGAGATCTGCTAGCTAAGAGCACATATAGAACTGTATGTTTTCCTATAATATCAAGAAACGCAGTTCTGTGGACGTAGCCCTAGGGAGAGGGTGAACCACATATAGATTGTGTCTCTGTGGTTGATGTTGTGCTCTTTTACCTTCTTTTATTCTATTATTTCATTATTATGTTATATCTGGAATATAACTGTGCAAAGTAGGTTTATGCTTGGTAAGAGTAACTAGGTTGCAATGTGTTGTTGCCTTGGATCCAATTTCATTTCCTCTGGTTGTAGACACCTATGTCCTGCAACCCCCTATAGCTACTTTGGGTGAAACTGCATCTGCTTCACAGGTATTTCTGAAAGGGTCAGTCATTAGGGCTTGTTGGTGTGTTGTTAGAGTTGAACCCTGGGTCTTCCCCTGTACCAACATAGCTTTTTTAGTCATCATCCCCGATGGCCTTCTTTTACCTGGAAAAGAAACCCATGGTGCCCTTGGTTGGGGCATCCACCCTTTTTTCATATAGGCATATTTGACAAACCCTGAGTATCCCAAATGCATGTAACCACAATCTCTAAGTTTTCCCACTTTTTCATCCTCCAACACAGTTTTACCCCATGTCTAGATGTCCCCCTAACACTAGATCCATTTTTATAGTTGTTTCCAATCATCCTTGAAAACCCCAACCAAGGGCAGTCCTAAGTCCCATAGTGTCTTGAATTCTTCCATGTTACCCATCAGTACCTGACATCATCTATTACTCAGTGGATTTCAAGAATCCCTTTTCTTCTTGACATCACATATACCTTCTTGTCGACATCAAGGCAGTTTCTATAACAGTGGCAGTATCTTGACTCTCATTACCTTTTCAATGAGGAGTCTCAGATGATACAGAGAGATTCATGATTGCTTTCTGATTCCATCGACCCCATAACATTTGACTTCAACAAACTCTCATGTTAAGGTGTGTCTTACTATGTGACTGTTGCAACTTTCCATACCAGCTGAAGGCCTATGAATTTGATAGGCCATTAATGAATATGAGTCATCAACACTTATTACCATCGTCCATTACTCTATTCAGTTCCATTTTACCATTCAGAACCATAATCTTCCATTATCAACCGCCCCCAAGGGCACTGCAGCTATCTACATCATCATACAAATTTTATTTTTTCTTCCTAGAGAACGATTTGGTTCCCACAGTTTTCCCTCTCCCTCTGACGGATCACTCTTGAAATTCCTCTCTTCGCTCTTCCACACAATGGCACCATCAGAAAAATAAACATTGATGTATTTCGGCTATACGTATGCTCCTAACCTCACACATCAAAGGGCATTTGTTATCACCAAAAAATCGTCTGCAACATTACAAACAACGGTTGAATAAAGACATCAATTCCAGCAACAATTAGTACGCCTACAACATCAACATCCATAAAAAAGGCATAAAAATATATACTTATTTCATAAATCAAAGTGCGCAAATTCACCAAAGGAAGTGCGCAAACTGTGCGCAGAATGCATGGGCCAACACAACCCTAATTGTGTATTGTGCACAGAATGTGAGACTGTCTACGAGAAAACCCACACACTTCTCATGAGCGACGTATTTATGAATCTTGTCAGCCTCTCAACCACTTCAAATCCTACCCCCAAAACAATTTGACACTCAGATCTGAGTGAAATCTAGCTTGGAGGCTAGTCAAGGGATAGTAAGTGCCCTAAAAGGCCCCTTGTTCACATTATGAAACAATTATATCTTGCCATGAATTGAAACTATAAATATATTACTTGGGTGTGCTAGAAAAATAAGAAATTCATGGTATTGTTATGCTAAAAGAATTCTTCTTAGAGAATCCTCTTTTCTCTTTGAATCATTCGAGCACTATAGCAATGGTCATTCCACTCACCTCTTGAGAGGATTGGCATTGTATTTCTTCACCATTTTTACTTTCCATCATATGAAGAGAAGAGCTCTCTATTAGGGAACTCAAGAGCCCTCCCAAGAAGGAAGAGGGGATTCATAAGTCTCTTCCTTTCTCTACGGTGCTAGCCTATAAATACATTGATCCATTGGTAGCTATATGATTGTCATTTTCATTTTTTATGGTTCTAGTTCTTGCAAGTTTTTCTAAGCTTTGTCTCCTTTTGTTTTTATTTTTATTTTCTTGTTTCATGTGTATTTGGTTATCTAATCAACTCGCAACCCTCTGTCTTGTTTCGCTGACTTAACTAGGAAAGTAAGTGTTGTGTTTTTTTCTCACCCATGTGACAAAATCAACACAACACCTCCCATTTTGGATATTCCTCCTCTCTGTCACTAAAATCTCTTGTGTCAACGCCTCTTCTTTGGGAAACTTCCATAGCTTCCAACCATGCCCAGAGATTTTTAATTTCTTCAATCACTTATGTGTTAGAAATAACTCTTCCTCTTCGACCTACTGTTCCTCTTCTCTGGATATAAACACCATTTCTCAACTCTACTTAGCTTTTGTTGGCTTCCTCTATGATACCAAATTTGATGCCAACTTGGATTAGCTACAAATATCTTAGCTCGATTTTATCTGCAAGATCTGCTATAATTATGAATTACAAATTATTGATCCTCAAATCCATCATTCAAAACTTATGTTAACTGCCATCGGACCACCAGAAATAGGAACTCATGTCTCCTTTTTCGCTTTGTTAACCGACCATCAGAATACCAAACCACTAGCCCATCAAAGAAACCTCTCTAATCGTTATTTCTCTGTGACCCGACCATTAGGACACCAGACACCGGCCCACTAGGGAAAAATAACACTTGTTTCATTTTGAAGGATCTAAGACCCGGTTTGGTTGAACTGGAACTTTGTTGAAGATGATGATATCACTTAATTAAACCTACAAAAGAGTCTAAACATCATAGTTTTATTCTTTGTGATTTCAATGCCACCATCATTTATCAATATCAACAGAAGAAAAATGAATACAACTATTAACAACGTCCAACAAATCGAGCTGGGGGATAAAATCACTCAACGGATAGCCAAGTTTGAACAATATAACAATTTTTAATCAATATTCTTCTATTCTCATTACTCCCACTACTGCATTTTCACACCCATGGGTTTTTATTTACACAATCAAGAGAAAATATTGATTTCAATCATAAAATCATATCGAATCCTCAAATCTAAACAAAACCTCTAATTTTAGTTAATAACACTCATTTTCTTCATCTCATCCTAGATTGTCTAACTTCTTCAACTTCCTATGTAAAATAAACATATTTGTTACATTACATGGAAAAAAACTTTGTTCTCATAACACACTTATAATTGTTCTAGAGCTATGGCAATTTAGGAAAATAAACAAATTACAAGCTTCCAAAGCAATGGGGAAACTAACTTCCTCTCATAAATTCCTAAGACCTTCTAAAGTTCAATTACATAGTTGATTTTGAAATATGCTCCTGCATCACCAAGACTCATCTTGAACCTAATACAGGGTTGTATAGGTTATGGTCAATTTGCAAAAGCTTGACAAACATGGATAAATGTTGTTGGCCCTTTTGTTTTCATGAAAGAATATCATGGTGTTTCGTCAATAAGTGGTGTTAGGCCAATAAAGGATGTGTTATCATAGGACACTTTTTTTAAGGAATTCAATGCCAAGTTGTAGGTGGAATAAAGGAAGGGTGATTGGGGTAGAAGGCAAAAAATTTTGAGGAATGAATTTTTTAGTCCACGAAGAAGGAGGTGAAGTAAATGTCACTTGTGCATGTTAGAAGGGAGCAGATGATGGAGAGTAAATACCATCATTTAGGCATTCAATAGTTCAAATTATTTTGAATCTGTGCCTCATCTAAAGGTGATGATTATAAAACATAATGTTGGATCATGTTGTCATCGATGCCAATGGTTTGATTATTTTGATGTCAAAGGATTGATGTCAAGTGATTGAGTGATTAATTGATGACAATTGATTGATTGATGTCAATGGATTGATTGATTGATAATATTGATTGGTTGATTATTGATGAACAATGTATATGTATTTTCCTTGATGAGAATGATAGATGTCAAGTGGAAACCAATCGATGAAGATTGATCAATGAGTTGTCATTGATACATAATGCATAGTTAATGTATATGATGCAGTGGTGGATTGATGAAAAGATGAATCATTATTGTCTTATCATGATTGATAAGGTGCACAAATGGATGAACTCCAAAGTGGTCCCCTTATGGTGAAATCCATCGCGGGAAGACGCTTTGTGGATTGATTTATCCTAGAAGAATGGTTGGATAACCCATGATTGTATGTCTAATAATGAGATGAATATAAATGAAGTTGTTGGTGAAACTATCCTAGATGAATAGTGCTTGTCATGCCATTTTCGGTGGTATGTGGAATGTCACATAACTCCTCACGGTTTGAGAGTTATGGCCTTACGAAGTTGGAGGACCCCCATATGAAGGCTTGAAGACCCCAAGGTCAAAGAAGTCAAAGTGACCTAAAAGAAGAAATTATTATTTAAATAATAAAGAGAAGGGACAAAATCAAGAAGGAAGATTTAAATGATAAAGTATTGGAGAACTTTCTATTTATGGAAAGTGGTTAACCCTAAAATAAGGAAAATAGGTTTAGTGACCTAGAAATTGGTTAAGTGACCTAGAGGATGAAAGTATAAATAAGATAGCTATGGTATCTTGCAAATTATCCTTTCTGCGGATCAATGGAAAGCTTCTTGTGAGAATATCTTTTGGAGTATTGATGGAGAGCTTCTTGTGAGAGCATCTTTGGTCTGGATCTCTTGAGCATGATTGAAGATATATTCTGAGAAAGAGAGCACGAGGAGGATCTCATGGATGCATCAAATTTTCAGCAATGTCGGATATCTTGAAAAAAAAAGTCTCGGAGCTTCAGAAACCCTAGTTTATTAGGTGTACATGGGCTATAATGGGCTAGGGTGCGTACATACGCAGGTTGTGTGAAGACAGGGCGCGTACAGTAGATAAAGTGATGGAGATTGGTGCTTGAGCTAATGACAGACTCCTGAAGACAGAAGCAGGTTCCAGATATGAATTCTATGGGCTCAGATTTGGCACTGAGACAGTGGTATGGTTACATTATTGTCCTGATGGATACTATTTCTTGTTGTGTTGTGAATGTTTAAGGAATTCTTGGTATGGTTTTTTTGATATGATTTATGTTGGTTGATGGAGTGAGCAGTACTCTTGTGATTCAGTGGAGACATGATTTCTATGGTATACTAGTTGTTTATACATGATTGAGATAACATTCATATTGATTGGTTGTGGAGCATAAGTAAGATATTGGAGAGCTTGGATGCGCTGTGACTGGCTGGTGGTTAGATTGGATAGTAAGACATAGAAAAGAAAGATAAATTGGTTGCAAAGGATCTGAGTTGGTCTTGAAGGAAAAACCCTAAGAAGCTCAGAAGGTATACGCAGGTTGTTGTATACATTGGCCGCGTGCATACGCAGGCTGTAGTGAGTCAGGGCACATACACATGCGGGTTGCACTACTGATAAGTTGCGTACCTGTTGACATATTGATACATGTTGAGGATTGATTGCCTCATCTCAGTTGGTGCTAAGAATGTAAGATGAGTCTTGCATATAGAGCTGGTGCTCTTGTAGAGTTGTACTCTATTCAGTTGTTGTTGAAAAACCCCTGGATTGTTGTACATAATAAAAAGAAAAATTGTACATACATCTTGTGTTCTTTGTGTTCCTTGTGTTGATGACTTGTTTATGATATATTGCTAATATGTGTTGTCGATATATGTTCACATATAACTGGTTATAAATGACAGTAATGGGTAATGAGTAAATGTTGAATGTTAACTAAGGAGTTTTGTGTAAGAGAGAAGTTTTGGGAAAAAGAGTCTCACACTCATTCACCCCCCCCCCTCTAAGTGTGGTAGGTGTGTCCAACAATTGGTATCAAAGTCAGCCTTCACTACAAGCCTTAACAAGCTTGAAGGAGATCCATAGACACACAAATGGATGATGAAGTTCCAATCCTTGATGAGGAAAAATATTCTACTTGGAGAATAGAGATGAGAATACATTTGAAGGAAATCGGAGCAACTATTTGGAAGGCAACCATTGGTGGGTCAGTTTCATTGAAGAACAAATCAAAGTTTGCATATCAAAGGGAAGGAAAGAAGAATGATGCATTGGCTCTCAAGACCATTCTTATTGGACTCTCAAACCCTATAAAAGAGAGCATGGGACAATGCACTTCTGCCAAGGATCTATGGCTAAAGCTAGAGGAGACATACCAAAGCAAGAAGGAGAAGGAAGATATTGAAGATCACTCCATCAAGATCATTAAAGGTAAAGAATCTCCAAAAACCCTTGATTGTATTATTTCTAAATGTGATCTTGAAAACATTTGAAGTGAAGATAAAGAATCAAGTGATGATAGCACAAAGGAATATCTTGAAGACATTTCAAATGAAGGCAAAGAATTATGTGTTGATGTTGGCAAAAAGGAAGATCATGAAGATATTTCAAATGAAGGTAAAGAACCCTCAAAAACCCTTGATTGCAACGATGATGATGAATTTTTCTCTAAAAGTGAAGAAGAATATCTAGAAACAGTTTGTGTAAAGTTTGATGGTAATTATCCCATGAAAAGAATATAAGAAAATCTATTAAAACTTCAAAAGAAAGTTGAAGAGGGTTTATATAGATATAGAAGTGATCATTATTATATAGACTATAACTATCTTTCAGATAACTCTAAGAAGTTTCTTAGGAGGAGTCTAAGGCACGTCTTGAAATTAAAAGAAATGCATAAGGAACAAGAAGAGAGAAATAAGACTCAATCAGAACAAAAGAAAGAAGAGATCACAAGACTAAAAAATGGAAAAGAAGATATAAATGTAGATGATGAGATTAGCAAAAGTTTTGAAACCATTTTCCATCTCAAGACCCAAATTGAAGAAGCCAAAAGAATAGAGGAACTATTGAAGAATCAAATAAATGAAAAGGAAGAGTCATGTTGTAAGTTAGAAGCTGAAATTGTTGACCTTAGAAAGAAGGTAGAAAAGTCAAAAAAATTCTTCAATAGCTCACGAATCTTGGATGAGATCTTGGAAAATCAAAGATCACCACTTGATAAATCAGGTCTTGGATACAAAGTAGAAGCTACATATGTTGAAGCAAGCACCTCAAAGAAGCATGAGGTAAGTCCATCAAAGAAGGAAGACAATGTTGCAAAACAACCATCTACACAAGGCAAAGAAAATTTCAAAAGAACAAAGTAAGGAAGACCTCAAGAAGCTACTCTTGGGACACCAAAGAAAAGGTATGAAAGTATTTTTCATGGGCATTTTTATTCATGTAATGGATATGGTCACAAATATTTTGAATGTAGATCTTATGAAAGGAGATATAATGGAAGATTTTATAACACCATCAGGTGTTGGCGATGTGATCAAGTAGGACACATTGTTGTTCACTGTAACACCATGAGATGCTACAACTACAGTAGATTTTGCCACAAATCCCAGGATTGTTGGAACACAAGAAGAAAGTCCATGATGAGGAATTCACATAGCATGGCTAGAAGAAGGAATGAAGTAAGGAAATGAAACATCTTTGAAAAGATGGATGCTCAAAGATCAAGTTCTGAAGAGAAGGGACACCTACAGAAGTGGGTTAAGAACATAGAGCATCCAGAACATAATGAAAGACTGAATGGAAGCTTAAGCAATGTTGGTTGTGGAGCTTGATTATCTTCCTGATTCAGAGGTCCTTTCTTTCAGCTGTGTTTATACCCCATGAAGTATTTACACCCTAGAAGTATGTACACTCTTCCACGCGGGGGAGTGCATAGGGGGGGTACCCCCTCTGCGGGGTCCGGGGGGGCTATCCCCCCGACTGGGGGGTCTGGGGGAAAACGGGCCCCCGAAGCAAAAATTTCCTTGTAAAAGTATATTGTAATTTCATTGTAAATCTAGACCGTTCATTATAAGGTCGTAGATCTAACGGTAAAGATTATGTTAGGGTTTTTTTCCCTAGAAGGCAACCCTCTTTTATGAGGGAAATGTATTGCGGCTATGGATGATGGTGAATATTGTATTCTGAGAGAGGAGACTGTGAGAGAAAGAAGAGGAAGTTACAACGTGTTTTGTTGTAGGTTGTATCCCTTCATTTGCTGGATAATAATAAAGGAAGGACCTGGCAATTTCTCTGGTGGACGTAGCCCATAATGGGTGAACCATGTAAATCTATGTCTCTCTTGTATTGTGTGTCTTCTGTGTTTTGTTTTTGCATTTGTTTTATTTTATTGCTACGCGGTCTTGTTTTTATAACAAGCAAGTCATCTACTGAGGCATACGCAGGTGATCGTGGTATCAGTCGCGTACATACGTGAGTTGTTGTGTAATAGACTGTGTATATGTGGTAAATCGTTTGGAAAAAGGAAATGGACATGGATTGCAACTTGATATGTTGGTATAAATTGATATTAAAGAGTCTAACATTGTTTATTGCGGGTTCTGACACTGTTTGTTGTAGGTTTTCATGATTCTATGTTAGATCATGTAAGGTAACGATGTAAAATAAATCTTGGGTGCATGGCACTAACCCATGAGCATGGATTGATGTTGATCTGTTGGGTTACATGGTTGGTACATATTTGAGGTTCATTGATATATCTTATGATGTATTATTGGAAGAATATGTTGGATGTCATGGTGCATGCATTTTGCATGTGGTTGGGCTACATATTGAGACATGTAGTTGGTGAGTTGAGTTGATAGTCATGTTGTACATCATTGGGTAATCATAGCTTGTTGATGCATGGTTGATATACTTTCTTGGTGCAAGTGATGATGCATGATGGTACACTCATAGATGCACATGGTTGGCATATTGGTAGATGCACATGTTGGCATATGGTGGATACATTCCATCGATGATATATGTTGACATACATGGTTAATGCACATGAATTTTGTACATGATGTACTTGGTTGATATCTTGTTCATGATTCTCTATTTTCATTATTGACATATCTTTTTTTTCATGATGTATAGTATGGCACAAGTTTGATGCATGAACATGTCCTAGGATCGTCATAGAGAGAGTGGTTGATCTATGATCCGGTTGAAAATAGGGGGAGACATACCCATAGGGGGAGTCATTCTTCTTATTATTCTAGAGAGGAAATTATTATCAGATGCATACCTATAAAATAGCTCTCTACTTGAGGAAAGAGCACAAAGGCATAATTCCAGGGGGAGCGATGGTCATAGAGGGAGCATGAACAATTTATTTTTAGTGTTCGTGCTCTTTTCGTCAATGTGTGAGCAAAAAGCGAGCACTTACATGCCTAGTTGGGCTCTTCTAGTCATGACAGCTGCAATGCAAAAGGTTAGAAAGAAAATAGTAAAGGTATGAACAAGAATTAAACAAGAAATA
>ML793738.1:227919-252938 GCA_009831015.1 Picea engelmannii
ACCTCAAAAACATTTCTTGGCGATGGCCAATTCCTGATTACTTCAACCTTCTCAGGATCCATCTTCAATTCATTTGCCGAGATTACAAAGCCCAAATAAATGAGTTCTGTCTGCATGAAGGAACACTTCTTCAAATTGATCAGTATTTTCTCCTGCTGCAGTCTTCTCATCACAATGGCCAAATGCCTCAAGTGTTCAGCCTTTGTCTTGTTGAAAATTAAAATATCATCCAGGTATACGACCACAAATTTGCCAATGAACTCCTGCAGGACTTCATTCATCAGTCTCATAAAAGTGCTTGGCGCGTTTGTCAACCCAAACGGCATGACCAACCATTCATACAAACCCTCGTTTGTTTTGAATGTCGTCTTCCACTCATCTCCCTCTCTCATCCGAATTTGATGGTATCCGCTCTTGAGATCTATCTTGGAAAAGTAGTTTGCCCCACTCAGGCAATCCATCAAGTCATCCATTCTCGACAACGGAAACCTGTACCTGATGGTGATCTTATTTATCGCCCTGGAGTCTATACACATTCTCCAGCCTCCATCCTTCTTCGGACTTAGTACCGTTGGAACGGCACACGGACTAAGACTCTCCCTCACCAGTCCTTTATCCTGCAGATCCTGTACCTGCCTCTTGACCTCCTCGTTCTCCTGAGGTGTCAACCTGTACACTGCCTTATTTGGTAGACTTGCTCCGGGTATGAGGTCAATGTGGTGACTCACACTCCTCATCGGTGGCAACGAACGAGGTAGTTCATCCATGATGATATCAGCAAACTCTCCAAGCAGTTCTTGAATCTCGTCCGACAAGTCATCCACTCTTGTGCTTGTCAGGAAAATTCTCGGCTTCCTGACAACAAAGAATTGTGGATTCTCATCCTTCTCCAGCTCTGTGAGAAGTTCCTTCCCACTCATGAGAAGTATGGCACTGCTCACTTCCAGCTTCACTTCCTTATCCTTTACCGGATGCAAGGTATGTGATTCCCCATCCTTCTCCAAGGTATAGGTGTTCATCCTTCCGTCATGAACCACATTTCTGTCAAACTGCCATGGTCTTCCCAATAATACATGACATACATCCATGGGAATGACATCACACAGAATTTCATCCCTATATTCACCCATTTTAAAATTGACCAAGCATTGCTTTGTAACACATACCTAGTGTCCTTTCTGCAACCATGACACTTTGTATGGACTCGGGTGTTTGTTCGTTTTCAGCTCCAGCTTCTCCACCATCTCGTTTGAAACGATATTGTCGGTGCTCCCACTGTCCACTATGACCTTGCATTTCCAGCCCTTGGTCTTGCAAGTCGTCCGGAATAGTCTGCATCTTTGCGCCGTGTCCTCCATCTCTTTCTCGGGTTTCAAGAGAACTTTATGCACTGTTAGTGACTTTCCACTTCCAGCGTCTTCATCTTCGGCATCACGCCTCTGCGCCTCAGCGATGTGAGCTTTTCCTCTGTCCACTTTCCTGTCTGGACAGTCCACGGCTTTGTGTCCGTCCTTACCACACGTGAAACATGTGATAACTCCTCCTCGGCCTTTGCCTCGACCTCGGGTACGAGGAAATGTGTTCACGTCAGCATATCCTCCTTGCTGATCACCCTGCTGCCTCCTCGGCTCAGAAATTTGTTGTCTCTGCTGTGAGGTTCCACCTCTTTCAGCTTTTCCATGAGGCCTCTTCCAATCCTCCTTGGGCTTTTGAGTTCTTTCCTAAGCAACTGTCTTGCCTCTGGGCTGGCTTCGGCCCCGCCCTCGCTGTCCCTTCTTGCGGCTCAACTTCTCTTCGTCCTTTAGAGCCATCTGGTACGCATCCTCAACGGTTCGGATGGTAACCATGCTCAGTTCATCCTGAATATCATACCTCAGTCCATTAAGGTATCTTGCCACCTTTTCGTCATCACTCTCCCGATGACCAGCTCTGATGTTGAGCCTGTAAAATTCCTCGGTGTATTCTTTCACCGTCATCAGCTTCTGTCTCAGGTTTTGCATGCGCCTGAACTGAGTGATCTGGTAATCCCTCGGGATGAACTTCGCCTTCATCTTGGCGATCATCCGATCCCAGCTTTTTATCTTTTGTTTTCCTTTGGAACGCCTGTCTGCCTGCAGCTCGTCCCACCATAAGGCCGCATGTCCCTTCAGCTTCGTGACGGCATGCCTCACTTTCTTGTCCTCTTCGATGTCTTCATAATCGAAGTAGGTGTCGAGTGCTCGGATCCAATCCAACAACTCTTATGTATCCATGCTTCCCTCGTAAGCTGGAATGTCCATCTTCATCTTCGAGTTCATCCTCGAAATGGCTCTAATCAGTCTTTCAGTTGATGCATCCTCTATCGTGACTTCTTCAGCATCGTGTCCAGCTTCCTCTTCAATCTCGGGATCACTGAACTCTGCTGCACCAACACCACGTCTCTGGGTGGTCTCCATTTCTTAAAGTCTGGCTCGGAGATCTCTCATCTCTCGTTCTATCTCAGCATTACCTGCTGGCCTACCCCTTCTCCGGGAATCCCTGTCTTCACGATCAGGAGATTGCCTCTCTCTCCTGGGCGGCATGGCAGATTTCTTCTCTCTACTACCAAAGCAAAGAGAAACCCTTTTCCGGCTCTGATACCACTTGACGCAACCTGCCCCTCACCGAGCAAGCCGCCCACCAGGACCTTCTTCGCACATGGGCCCGAAGAGTCTAAGTACTCTTCCACTCCTCTCGGGAGTCTTCGTCACCCACAGGACTCTCCTCGGGATCTCCCCTTCGCAAATCAGGAAATCGGCGTTCGCGCTATCACGAACCCTGTGTGCACGTTCTCATGCAAATCAAATCCCTGAACCCCGAATGCCGATGGTCAATGGTCAACGCTCCCGCACGTCGGGGGTTTCCCTATCGGGATATTAGAGTATGCGATGCCACGAATCCTTGACACCACAAAGTCCCGAACCCCGAACTCCGATAGCACGTGCAGACTTAGCTCTTCCGCCTTCGAACTCCGGTATATTGCCACCTGTACTCCACTAGAGTCTTCAGGTCCCACACTACCACGTCACTTCGGGATTTCGCGGATCACGAATCCACGATACAAGTTTTCTTCGTGGTCGAAAACCCCGAAACGTCGAACGCCGAAACCCCGAAGTCCAACTTCTCGGGATCGCGCATCACCTGTCCTTGCCCTGATCAATGGTTCCCGTTGAATCGGGAAATTGCCACTCGCGATTTTCACGGGGTATGAACTCTCACCTCACCATCCCCCGAACTTACGATGCCACCTGTCAACACCTCTTGGTGAGGCCTAACGCGTTGACACCTGTCTCCCCCTCGTTCTATCGGGAAATCACGATTCAGGAATTCACGTCTCCTGATGCACAAGGTCACAGTCCTTGCAAAACCCCGAACTCTGACTCCTCAGGATCTGACGCCATGTGTCCCCGTTCAGATTGACGGCTCCCTTCAATTTGGGAAATCGCAACTCGCGATTTCACGAGGTGTAAAACTCTTACCTCGCTAACCCCCAAACGCCGAACCACCGAAGCCCGATGGACCTTTATCCTTCCTCGCCTGTGCTTACGGGTTATCTCCCGCGCAACTCCTCCACGATCTGACGGTTCTCGGGATTTCACAAAACTTCACTGGAATTACACGTCGTCGATTCTCTTCCTCTTGAGAATCCTCCGGCTTCCAAGCTTTCCCTTGGTTCAAATCTCTCCCAGGCCTGTTCCTACGATGCTTGCAAGGAACTACCCCTCCTGAGCTTTGTCTCTCTCTGACTCCTTCAGAGACTTCTCACGCTCTTCCTGTGCTCGACTTCCAACAGCTCTCAAAGCGTTGAAGTCATCTAGACCTGTGCAATCCTGCTAACAGCAGTCCAGTCCTCCTTCTCTCAGACTCGTCTCTGAGACTTCAATTCGAACTGCACTCACCTGCATGGTTCGAATAACCCAACTCAACTCGGGTCGACGAGAATAAGGACTTCACGGTTGAACCTCCTCGATGCACTCTAAGCGGAGGAATTCGACTGCACTCTATGCAGGAATCTCCTGGTTCTAATAGTGAAACAATTGGAACTTATTCCCTCATTCTCTCAGGTTACGAACCTGATATGCAATCACGTACGCAGCATATAGAAGATAAGCATATAAAGAAGCAAGTATGCAACAAAATAATATCAACAACACACAGAGATCAAACACATCCATGGGATTGAAATCACAGTCTTTCTTCTATTAGTTCAATCTGTACATGGGTGTTCTTCACAAGTTCTCTGCTCTGCTCTCTCTTGCTCCTCTATCTAATGCTGAATAATAATCAATTACACAAGGAGGGTGCCTATATTCGTTTTCCCTCCTGGAAATGAAACTGTCTAATCTATGGCTAACCCTATCTACCAGCATTTAAAACTGTTAAATGCCTTCTTATCTACATTACATTACAAGTGCGCTTCATATGAATGCATTCATTCAAATGACGACGCAACAATCTTTTCAAAGAAATTCAAAAAGGTATGCGCTGGTGCTGTCCAACTATTCTTCCCTTTTCTCCATGTTGGCTCACGCCATGACGTCGTAGATGCTCCTGCATCACATTCCATATCTGAGGGTTCTCTTGTGATTGATTTCTTTCTTGTGCTATCATTGTTTATTGGAGGGTTTCCTATTGGGGTTATTTTCTGTTATGACTTGGATTATTGTTGTTTCCTTTGGGGTTTTACTATCCATGGAAAACCTATCCCACAGTTCTTTTGACAGAGACCAAACCCTAGAGGTTTGATATATGAACCTAAACTCCATCTGAGCATACTCACAGAGGAGAACGATGATTGGAGGATGTCTCATGACGCTGAAAAATTGACATTTAATTCTAGCTATACATTTCTTAAATTGCTTGTGACAATTGATTATCATTCTACCTAGTTAAAGCTACCTTTTCATTGTCTTTTCAAGCAACTCCAAGGCATATTTTTTTGCAGTTGTTACAAAATACTTATTTTTGTTATAAACTTTCATATTGTTGCATCTTTATATCAACTAGTTTAGTTTTCAAAGGTTCATGGTCTTATGAAACACTAACATCATTGTTTTTCTATTTTCCCTATTTCTAATAATTTTCCCCACCCCCACTCTCATATGAGGGTGGGGATGGGAAAATAAAAGAGAAATGTATTCTCTTTTATTTTCCCCGCCCCAACCCTCATATATGAGGGTATATGCGGGTGGGGGTGGGGAAAATACAAGATGGGGAGAATAAAAGAGAATACATTTCTCTTTTATTTTCCCCATCCCCACCCTCATATATGAGGGTGGGGGTAGGGAAAATAAAAGAGAAATGTGTATTCTTTTTTATTTTCCCCACCCCCACCCTCATATATGAGGGTCCACCCCTACCCTCATATATGAGGGTGACAGTGGGGAAAATAAAAGAGAATACATTTCTCTTTTGTTTTCCCCAACCCCACCCTCATCACCATGAGGATGAGGGTGGGGGTGGAGAAAAAAAAAGTGAAATGTATTTGGGGAAAATTTTCTTTTATTTTCCCCACTCGGGGGAGGGTGGACCCTCATATATGAGGACGGGGTGGGGAAAACAAAAAAAAATCAAATACTATTTTAAATCACAATTTATAGTTTTATCCAATTTTTTTTTATCATATTAATAATAATATTTATTTCTTAAATTTTTAATAAAAATAAGTTTATATATTTTTTTAATTTTAGATTTTATTTTAAAATTAATAAATAATTTTAATGTAAATAGTAATTACTAAAAATTTAATATCTTATATTATTATGTGATTTCAAATAATATATAATTTTAATCTCATACATGAAATCAAATACTATTTTAAATCATAATTTATAATTTTATCAGATAAAAAATATTATATTAATAATAATATTTATTTCTTAAAATTTTAATAAAAATAAATAATAATAAAAATAATAAAAATAAAACTATAAATAACTTCAATTTTTTTTATTGAATCATTTCTTTTCCATACTTTAAAAGCTCTATAGGAATTATTGATAGATGTATGTTTTTTTTATATGTTATATTGTGAGATATTTAAAAATAATAATTTATTTTTAAAAAGGTGAATACTGCTTTGGAAAGAGGGAAAAAGTGATTGAATTCAATTTAATAAAGTATTTTATTCCAATATTTCTTGAAATCTGATTTTTAAAATGTTAATTTTATAATGAGTAAGATGGATGGATTTTTTTAACATATTATATTTTGTGTTTCAATGTCCATGACTAACTTTGAAGTCATTGGTGCATGGTGAAGCTATATCACCTCTAAGTGCATGTTTTTATATTGTCATCCCTTTGGGATGAAGGGAAGTATCTTCTCTTTCACTAAGGATTTCTTCACTTAAGCGGGGATTTCTTTCATCAATCTTTCATGTGGGCCTTTTATAAATTGTTCTTTAGCATGTAAGAATGATTAGTTTAGTTTCACTACAAACTCATAAAAATAACTTTTTCAAACAAATCTAACATGAGGTGTTTATCAATTTTTCGTAAGCATTCATACAAGCTTGTTGACAAGTCCACCAAAAAATCTTATTGAACTTATTAAAGAGAAAATGATTCTTAAAATTACATACTTTCCACTTTATCAACATAACTTCATACTTTGTAAAAGGTTAATTTATTCACCGAACTAGGTCTATAAGTATGTGACCATGAATCATTTAGGTCGTACTATAGAAGTCTCACACATGGCATGTTTAGTCTCAACAATAGATCTAATTATTGGTTCGTAATGCAGATCATGGTCGAGTTAGGTGTCCAATAAAAGCATTGTATTCTAGCACCTATGTATCGATCCCTCTTTATAGAAGAAGTCTCACCTAATGTGCATTTCTAGAACATAACATAATCCAAGACCATAATATGTAGAGGGTGCAACCATGGTCCATAACTATAATAACATTCAACACATTAACATTACAATCATGTCCCATGTTTTTTTATGCCTCAACTTATGATACCCATGTAATTCCATTCATTAAAACATAAGTTAAAACTAATAGAAAATAGACATCATCCATATAAAGCCAACACACAAACAAGATTTTAAAGTAGGTCCTTATTCCAATTAAGGTGCATTTCCAGAAAATAACATAATGCAAGACCATAATAGATAGAGGGTGCAACCATGGTCCATAAATGTACTAACATTCAACACATTAACACTACAATCATGTCTCATGTTCTGTTATGGCTCAACTTATGATACCCATGTAATTCCATGCATTACAACTTATCCGAAAATGATATTTAAATACTTGGTTGAGTTTTAAGCATGTTTTCAATTACCATTTAGGAATTAAAGAAAGAAGAAGAACTTAATGAGATATTATTGCAGCCATCCTAAAGAAATGCAGATCAAAATATAAGCATAAATAACAACAAGGTTGTTAACAGAGTTTAACAAGATTGCCTACGTCTCCAGGCCTTTGTCTCAGTGGGGGAAGCCTTCTTATTCCTCTTCAATGCTTCAAAAATACATCAGGAATGTATCAAAAGGATTACAAATTGGGCTGGCTATGTTCTTCTCGACCTCAAGAATCCAACACAACTGATGACACTGAAAAAGGTTGAGCGTAGCTCCCGAAATTGGCCTCCAAAGTTTGTTTCCTCAATGGATTCCTTGCATAAAATGGCTTCAAGCTTCACAAAATAATCATCATTCTGCAATTATAAACCTTTCGGTTTGTCAAAAACCACTGATTTATATAGTATTTGAGTTGTTTATCCTATCCCAACTTCCTCCCAAGATCGCGCCTCACATCAGGCTCCAGATCCTCCCAAAATGGGCAAAATCCACCAAAATCAACATTAAAATCATAAAAAATCATATACTATAGTTTGAAAACCCAATTTTGGAAAATATTTGGGTGAAACCCCTTTATCCCAGGCCCCTAGTCATATGGGCACTGACATATGGCCGAGGGCTAGGCACTGGCCCTAGTCCTTCGGTCAAGCCCCTTGTTTCTCGGCCCTTGGTCCTGTGTCAAGCCATGTGTCCCGGTGCTAACCCCTCGTGCACCCCAAAATATTGGTGTTGATCCTTGGTCCTTATCCCTAGTCGTGTGGGGTGCCATGTGGCCTTGTGCTAACCCCCTCCGAGAGAGGCTTATCCCCAAAAACGTGCCCATATCACATTCAAATAAAACAACGCCATATAGTTTACCAAGTGGTATGTGCGCCCTTCCGGTTAGCCCAAGTTTGTTAGTTCGTTGACCATGCTCGAAGGTCGGGGGTTCGAATCCCCCAGAGGTGGAACAATTTTTTGACCAACCAATATTGGAAAAATCCAGGGTGCCACGTGGCACCCTCTGATTGGGCCACGTGTCACCTTGTGGTTTGCTTGTATGCTCCAGTCACCACACAGTCAGCAACCTAGTCACCATGCACAGTCAGATGCCACGCTACCGTTGTAAATCCATGTGTCATGCCACGTCAGCATCCATACTTCCAAGTCAACATCCATACTGCCTAGTCACCCTGCCACGTCCGCATCCGTGCAACTACCTGTCATTCGTGTTGCCATGTGTCAGCCTGTCATTGGGCCACATAAGCCTCTAAAATTGCCAAAAATGAGTGACACGTGTCACCTCCTCATGATACCATGTGTCCTTGTTGACATCATCATGATGTCATGTTGACGTCACCTGTCGTATTTGTTGACTTTGACCAGTTTGACTTTTTACCTGTTTGGGAAATCGATTAGAATGCAATAACTTTCACATACAGTGTCAATTTTCGAAAAAAATTATATGGCAAGAATCAGCGCGACGAGCCTGACACAATGGTGATGGTTTCGTCTGATTCCTATAAATTTGACTTTTAGGCCTTCCTGGATCCATTTTGGATCAACAACATAGGTTAAAACTAATAGAATGTTGATGCCATCCATATTAAGCCAACACACAAACAAGATAATTTTAAAGTGGATTGTTATTCCACTTCCATCCAAAACATATACATGACCCTAATAGTAGCTAATTACCACAATCTCATCTCAACAACCTAATTTGCAAAGTGTGACACGTTTTATAGTGCTTAGATCAATATAAAAAACTAACACCCAAAGAAATTATTAGCATAAGCTAGTCAACTAGCAAAACCATCAACTCGATCCAAGGCCTTGAGCATTACATTTTATAATCATCACCTTTAGGCAAGGCATGGATTCAAAAGACTTTCAACTATTGGCTATGTAAACGATGGTTTTTACTCTCCATCATCTCCTTTCTAACATGTGGAAGTCACATTTACTTCTCCACATTTTCTTCTTTGTGGACTAAGAAACTCATTCCTCAAGATTTGTTTCCTTCGACTCCAATCACCCTTCCTTTATTCCACCTACAACTTTGCATTGAAATCCTAAAATAAAAGTGTCTTATGATACCACATCCCTTATTGACTCAACACCACTTATTGATGAAACGCCATGATATTCTTTCATCAAAACAAAATGGCCAACAACATTTATCCACAAATTTTATTATTATAAATTAGTATTCTGATTATTTGATGACGTGGGATAAACATCAAGTAGAGAATCATTTCTCTATTGCACAACTGCAAGGTGTAGGACACACATGTCCCAAAATTCTCCCACTTGTCATATACCTTGCAAGAATATAAGGGAGAATGCATCAAATTGTGAGTTAAGTACTATGGCCATAAGGTTGATAGACTCACAATGCCACTTGAATTGACCTGTACTCACATATGTTTTTCAATGAATCAACAACATTATGTAAAGTGCCAACTTTATCTAGTATCACCTTTCCATCCTTCACCATATCCCAAATGAAATGGTATTGGATATCAATAAGCTATGTATTTACATGAAAGGTCAGGTTCTTATTTAAACAAATGGCACTACTACTATCACATTAAATTATAATGGATCTCTGAATTAGCCCTACATTTGAACATAGTTTCATAAGCTAAATGGATTCCTTATAGGGAAGAGTAGATGCCATATATTATACCTCTATAGTGGACAAAGGGACCACAACTTGTGGCTTTTCTCATCCAGTTTATTGCTCCACTAAATGATCAAAAAACATAATCACTCATAGATATCCTTCTATCTACATCCCATGCTCAATCAAAATCCACATAATCATGTATATCCAAAGAGTGTGGGTCCCATGAAACATCACTATCATAGAAAATGGAATATTCATAGGTACCTCACAAATACCTGGAGACCCTCTTCACTGCAACTCAATGTTCACATCCAAAATTAACCATGAATTGACTCAAGACTCCCACTACTTGGGAAATGTCTAGTCTAGTACATAGTGTAGCATATATCAAACTACTAACTACACTAGAAAAAGGAACAAAATCCATATCTTTTATCTCTTTGGATGTTGTAGGGCACTACTCAACTGAAATATTAGTTCCCACATAAATCAGAGCACTCAATGATCTACAAGCAACCATGCAAAAATGTTGCAACATAAAGTTTACATACTTACTCTGGCTTAACCAATGCCTTATGTTTTCTCTATCTCTCTTGATTTTCATTCCTAAGATATATTTTACAGCTCTCAATCCCTTCATATCAAATTGTGTTTAAAGTTGAGATTTCAAATCATGAATCACATCCTTATTGTTACCAAATAGTAACATAACATCTACATATACGATGATAACAAGGAAATGACCACCATCTTGTTTGTAATACACACATTTATATTTAAATTTGGATCTCAAAAGTACCAATCCCGCCACAAAAGAATCAAACTTTTGGTACCACACTATTGGAAAATGTGTTGGGCCTCTTGTTTTGAATTTTGAGGATAACGATATTGCACCAATAAAGAGGGCACATTAAGGTTCTACAACAAATGGGGAAGATAAGGATTTGGCCACCCTGTGTTTTAGTAATTAGTAAATATAATTGTGGGCCAAATGATGAGCATAGAATGAAAGAGGGTAGTAGAGAATTGATCCAAGAGGATCTAAGGAATTCTCATAGAGGTCGAGGAGGATCCCGAATTCTCATAGAGGTTCTAGGGGGTCCAGAAAAGCTCAAAATTCAACGATATCAAATGATCAATAAAATGATATCATTGTGTAGATCTTGTCATTATCTTTCCAACGACGCAAACGAAATGGAAAACATAGCTCATATGAAAAAGTTGTGGCTGGTCAAAGTTTTAGTCAAACATGGAAAAAAGGTCAAAGGTCAAAGTACAAGGGAAAATAAAGAGGTGACACATGTCACCACTGTAAGGGTGAAACGTGGCACCTAATTGGTAGCTGGTTGGGAAAGGTACAAATCCAGGTGGTCCAATTTATGTTTGACAAGTGGCAGGAAATTGGTTCAATCTTAATTTGACATGTGGCATTGGAAGAGCCAATGAAAGTCTGCCACGCGACGACCCCTTAGTGGCCAATATTGGCTAGTGAATATCAAAATTTATGGAGTCAACAAGGTTCAACCCCATGACCTCCATAGCCACCAAATTATTTACATATCCCTACACACCAACACGTCACCACATGACACTTGATATGACAAATAGTATAGTTAATGTTTATATTAAGTTGCAATGGGTGGCCAAAGGGCCGAGGACCTAAGCCCTCGACCCTTGGCCATTAGTATTATTACATAACCAAATGACCCATACCATTCGCGGAAGGGGATATCTCCACAATTCATGTGGGAGTTACACTTATATATATATATATTGTTTATAGCATATAGTTATGTGTTATAACAATATAACCATATAACATATGGTTTCCAAGATTTACGTGGGTAAGTTATATAGTTGTAACTTATAACAAAAATCAACGGATTATATGATGGTCGGTGGGAATAGAACCCATGACCTACCATACATTGCCAACAGTTCTAACCAACTCGCTTATAGTTTGTGGTTGGTTAAAAAATCAACCAAATTATAATTAAAGCGTACAACTAATTTTGGAATATGGTTAGAAGGGGTACCCTATTTAATGATGCGCAACCCAATACATGGAACACACACAACTTTATGCAGATTTTTTCATTGTAATTCATGCCGAAGGTATAAGGCACTTGAGGTAACACCGTAATGCGTGTCAAGGGGTACCTTGATGGAATTTTAAGTATTTTATATCAATTTTGCACAATGTTTCACCAGGAATTCAACGATGCACTATGTTTCTGCATTTGAGTAGAATATTTTTAGAGTGTCTTTTAAATTGTGTTTTTGTAAGCTTATATTGTAATGTAATATGGTATTTTGAGACGATGAAGAACAATCATGCTATTTAAAGGGACTTTGAAGATGCAGTGATGAATGTCATTTACATATGTAATTTGAGTTCTTTTGTTTTCTATTGTGTTATCTCATTTACATTTCAAGTTATTCATCAGTTTATGGGTTTATGGACAATTAAGACATTCACATGATATGTTACAAATAGTCAAACGATCTTTAATTTCCCGAATCTGGTCATATGTACATGTGTCTGGACATCTAAGGATTCTTTGGGCTGGATTAGTATCATAGTTTGTTGATATTTAAGGATCAAGTTGGTATCCGAACCCATTTGGTATTTTCAAATCATGTGGTATCGGATCTGGTTTTGACATGTATTTGCAAGTGAATGCTTACGAGGTCCAAAATAAAGCTTGGTGAAGGATCATTTGAAGAGTACATTCCTGATATTCATTCGAGGCGTGCATTTCGAAAGAAATAAATGGATTCAACAAAAGACAATGATTCTTCTAATTGAAATCCTTTCGGTACTAAAGAGGCATTATTTTCTGCATTCATAGCAATGAAGGCCATGGTGGAAGAAATGTATGAGGATCAAAAGAAGGCCAAGAGAACTGGTGGTAGAGGAAAAAGGAGTCCACATAACTTTGATAAGTAGTTGAAGGGTAAAGAAAGGGAAAAGCCTACATGTTATCACTATGAGAAGAAAGGGAATGATGAGAATCATTGTTGGAAGTTGCATCCAGAATTGAAGCTATAGTTCAGGTTCTTGGATTATATTCTAAGGATGAAACTAAGGTTACAACTATGGGCATCAAAGATAAATCTTATGTTGCAAGTTCCAGTTCACATACTTCTTCTGCAAAGTTTAAAGTGATCCTTGATAGAAGGAAAAGAAAATACCTATTTCATTTACGTGTTATCTCAAAGCACATTGAGATTGATACACTTTTCGATAGTGGATCACAAGTAAATCTTATTTCAAAGCAAGTTGTTTAGAAGTTGGGATTGGAAACTAGGCCTCATCTGAGAATGTATCCTTTGGGTTGTATTTGTGATAATGCTCAGGTACAAGTAACTAATAAATGCAAGGTATGGTTTGTAATCACATCCAGTTTCATTAATGAGGTAGAGTTAGACATGGTTCCACTCGATATTTGCGGGATGGTTTTGGGAAGTCTATAGTTGTATGATAGGAAGACCATTTTATATAGGGAACAAAGCAAGTATCATCTTTTCAAGGATGGGATTGAGTTAATTGTGAGAGCTCATCAAATGAAGACTAATTTGACAGTTGTCACTACAGGGAACATTCTAGTTAATGCTAGTATTCATGATCTATATTTACAACCTATGGTTGAAATCAAAACATGTTCTTTCGTTGATATTTCTCCCGTTAAGAAGGGAATATATGTTGATGGTTCATTCTCTTTCTCATCTATATATTCATTCTTTTTGTTCAGTTTATTACTAATCAATGGAGTATGGTTGGCTACTGCAACAATGAATGGTAGAGTTTGTAAATTTAAGGGAATGGTTAACTTGGTCAACAGTGTTGTTATAATCGTCATTATGGTTGTGATGAGTTAGGTGCTTGTTATCTAAGAATAATGTATGGATGATACTAAATAAGTGAGGCGGAATAATTATCATTTGATTTATGAATGATCCATACTTTTGGAGGTCCAAAAATCCTCTAGTGGGGAGGTGTGATCCAAAAGGATCTAAGGAACTCTCATAGAGGTCCAGGAGGATCCGAAATGCTCATAGAGGTCCCAAGGGGGTCCAAAAAAGATAAAAACTTGTCTGTCTCAAATGATCAAGAAAATGGAATCATTGTGTATATCTCATCATTAGCTTTCCAACGACGCAAATGGAATGTCAAACAAATCTCGTATGAAAAGGTTGTGGATGGTCAAAGTTCTAGTCAAACCTAGCAAAAAGGTCAAAGGTCAAAGTACAAGGGAAAATAAAGAGGTGACACATGTCACTACCGCAAGGGTGACATATGGCACCTAATTGGAAGCTGACTAGGAAAGGTACAAATCTAGGTGGTCTAATCATCAGTTGACAAGTGGAAGACAATTAGTTCAATCCTAATTTGACATGTGGCATCGGAAGAGCCAATGAGAGGCCACCATGTGGAGACCCCTCATTGGCCAATATTGGCTAGTTAATATCAAAATTTATGGAGTCAACAGGGTTCGACCCCATGACCTCAATAACCACCAAAGTCTTCACATAACCCTCCACACCAATGCGCCACCACATGACACTTGATATGAAAACTGTTATACTTAAAGTTTATATTAAGTTGCAGTGGGTGGCCAAAGGGCTGAGGGCCTAAGCCCTCGACCCTTGGCCCTTGATATTGTTACATAACCACATGACCCATACCATTCGTGGAAGGGGCTATCTCCACAATTCACGCGGGAGTTACACTTATATATATATGGTTTCCTATAACAATATAACCATATATGTGTTATATGTGTTATAACAATATAACCATATAACATATGGTTTCCAAGATTCGCGCGGGGAAGTTATATCGCTGTAAATTATAACAAAAAGCAATAGATTATACGATGATAAATGGAAATGGAAACCACAGCCTACCATATATTGCCAATAGTTCTAACCAACTCGTCTATTGTTTGGGGTTGGTTACAAAACCAACCAAATTATAATTAAAGTGTAACACTAATTTCAGAATATGGTTAGAAGGGGCGCCCTATTTAATGGCGTGCAACCCAATACATTGAACACACATTTTTTTGCATAGTTTTTCCTTGTAATGCATGTCGAGGGTACAAGGCACTTGAGGTAACACTGTAATGCATGCCGAGGGGTACCTTGACGGAATTTCAATCATTTTATATCAATTTTGCATGATTTTTCGCTATGAATTCAACGATGCACTTTGCTTCTGCATTTGAGTAGCAGATTTTCAGAGTGTCTTTTAAATTGTGTTTTTGTAAGCCTATATTGTAATGTAATTTGGTATTTTGAGATGATGAAGAACAATCATTCTTTTTAAAGGGAATTTGAAGATGCAATGATGTATGCCATTTACATATGTAATTTGAGTTCTTTTATTTTCTGTTGTGTCATCTCATTTACATTTCAATTTATTCATCAGTTTATGGGTTTGTGAACAAGTAAGACACTCACATGATATGTTTCAAATAGTCAAACCATATTCAATTTCCCGAATCTGGTTAGATGTGTATGTGTATTGACATCTAAATATTCTTTGGGCTGAATTAGTATCAAATTTTGTTGATATTTAAGGATCAAGTTGGTATTAGAACTCATTTGGTATTTTCAAATCAGGAATAAAGGCATGGGATCTACACCTAGGGGGGAAAGATGAGAGGAATTTTGGAACAATGCATTGAAATGTTGAGAAAATCTATTGAGCAGAGGAAGGATGCACATGACAAGGAAACATGTTCACATATCAAGACATATGCACTAACCAAGGGCATTGTCTTGATTAGAGCAATTATGAGCTGACAAAGTCAACCAATCAGAGGAAGGCACAATTAGAGAAGTGGTTGGATGTAAATATAAGATAGAGATGTAAAGGGTAGTGTCTAATGCTAATATTTAGAGGGAATGTTAATCCTCCATTGTGATACTTTGTAATGGTTATTACATAGCTCGTTATGAGAACTCTTACATGTAATGTGATTACAATGAGTCATATTCTAGTTATGCTCTGAGAATGTATTTGATTATATTGAACATTAATGGAACGAGGAACCCATTTAGAGTGGTTTTTGTATTTCCTCTATACTACGATGATGTGTTTCATTGCTCTTTTTTAATCAGGTTAATTAATGAAAAATATGTAAGCTAGATGTGCATGTTTTGGATATTATCATGTTTTTGGTTTAATAAAAGTTATGGGATGTTATAGAGTAGATGATATAGGTAATAAAAATGGTTTGTTGTTCCTTAATATGATAGAATGAGTTGAATATTGATGTCAATGATGGATTGCACAATAGTTAAGAGAATCATGTTTCATGAAGTGAATGTCAGTCAGGCTAGTCCTGTTGTGTCAGGCCCATATAATATGTAGTATTAGCACAATGCTTCGAGTGATATATTCCCCACTTTAAGGATTGAATATACTATAATTTAGACTACAATGGGCACCCCTTGTTGGATACATATGCAGAAACTGGTTTGAGAAAGATCAAACGAATAATTCCATCGTTGAGACACTTTATTGTGTGTATGGTGTTATAGTTGCATGATTGGTGAGCTGACCTAGAGTTATGTAGAGGACTGGTGGTTTCACAACAAATCAATAAATTTGAGAAACAAAATGTTAAGGGTAATCCAACTAGATGGATGCATTATGACATGTACATCTATGAGATTTCTTGGGTAGAGTTTCAGGTGGTATTCTTTGAATGGTTGAAGAGATTAGGAGAGCATCCATAGATAACTTGGAAAAGGAGGAGGGAAATCCAATGGCATATCCAAAATTAAGTTGTTATACAAAGGTTTGACCACGAGGTGGCTATAGCTATTGTTTTTTGGGTGAAGACAACTATAAATGGGTATATTATTGAGTTTGTAGTGGCGTTGAGCTAGTGTTTTTTCTATAGAAAAGGAGTAGTTCAAAAATGGAGCTTGTGGGACATTGGTGAACGAGGTTGCAATGTCAGTGAAAATGTTCATAGTTGAGGAAGATTTCATATGCTTCAACCCAATAGATATGGAAAAATAAATCTATGCACATAGGGGTGACCTAGGATAGAGATGGAAAAATAAAGTAAATAAATAGGAGATGATACCATGAATGAAGTACAATGTTTGGAAATAAAAAAGAAAACATTGAAGAGGGATGGAATAACTAAAAAGTGGTGGATGAAAAAGATGAGGGAGATTAGACTAAGAGATTTGGTGGTGAAGGAGATGATGAACAAAGAAGGGAGTACTAAATCCTACATGAAGGAATTAGGAGGGTTGCAGAAGAGAGGAGAAAACGTCGATCGATGGTTGAAGGAACAAGATTTTTTTATGAACCAAATGCTTAAAATATCATAATAAACCAGAAGTACACACCATGTACACCAATGTGAGCATGGGACACAACTCCAATATAGATAGGAGAGATCAATTACACAATAACTCCTTAAATAATTGGAGAACCTCCTCCAAATACCCAAATACATTCATACATCACAATTCACATGTCCTCAATGATGAATACATGATTTCTATATATACCTATTCACACACTACACATGAGCCCCCCTTACTATTAGGTCGACCCTATTACACATACAATTACACATTCCATGTACATTGAACCCCATATATGTCCTCCCTTGAGGTCATATCATATACATTGAACCCCATCTATGTCCTCCCTTGAGGTCATATCATATACATTGAACCCCATATATGCCCCCATTGGGGTCATATCAGATTTGGTGGCGGAAAAAAGTCTATATAGTGGAAGGAAGAGAGGAGTTGTGTCTAGTGAGTTGGAGAAGAAGACTAATACGGGAAAGAAAGTAGGAGAGAATGTTCAGTCAAATGGATCAGGAACCAAATAGTCAGGGGTTGTGTCTGGAGGGAATGAAAACCAAAACATTGGAGAGGGCGCAATCATTGAGTTGCAAAAGGGATATGCATTTGACGATGTGTTCCGATTATTTGAGATGGAGGAGAAACAAGCAACAAAAATTGTACGATCGGAGGATAGTGGAACCAACACTAAAGAATCATCACAATATTTTTATTTTATTAATTTAGATTTTTAAATTTATTTAAAGTTATTATAATTTTAAATATATAATATTTTAAGAAAAATTATTTTTTAAAAATGAATTTTATAATAATAATAATAATAATAATCTATTTTTAAGGTCACAACCAAGCCAAACACCAAATTGGTGTATGAGACCCCCTTGTTTGTGGGACAAGGGACCCCCTTCGCCCAATGATTTGACTGATAAAGTCTCCGGAGGTATATATAAACAATCGGGCTTAGCTCAGGTTACTGGGAGAAATATTGTTATCCTCCCCGCCTCGGTTCAATTCTCGTAATCAACACGTTGATCTCATAACAAATGTATTGTTTTTTCAGGTTAGTTTGGAAACACAACTTTGATAAACACATTTATATTTACTTTTAGTTAAATAAATATTAATTTTTTATTTGAATGTTATGATTTAGAATATTTATTTGGTAATCATTTATCAAAAATTTGTTGCATTTATGAGCAATTATCGAAGTTATTAGATTGCATCACATTCATGGCTTGTGAATGTTGTTAAGATTTTCACCTACACATAAGGGTAACACACTACATTTATAAGTTGTCAAAATGATTGAGAATCATGCTTAGTATTCTAAGTTGAAATATTGAAGAATATATATTCTAACAACTTAGTTACCTAGGGCTAGAGACTAGGGTTGTCTCTCGTAGTCAACTTGATCTTGATTGAGAGTCTATTTTGTAGCATAAAGAAATTAAACACAATGATGAATTTGGTAGGATGTAGTTGTAAGTAGTATATATGGTGTTTTGTTGATACTTTAATGTATAATGTGTCGTATCATCCATTTTTTATATTTTAATGTATTATCTTATGATTCTTTTTTTTTTGTAAATAAAAGGAAATAAATATGAACAATACTGTGTGGCATTACAATATCTATAGTCTGCCACCTGTCCTGCCACATCTGGGAAACCAGAACATGTGGCCCTAAAAAAAAAGCAATTGTAATTGTTTGAACAAAACAATAAAGATGACTAACTGTAAAAAATGGTCGCCATGAACGACTAACCAGTGGCCATGACCAACTAACATACATCGTGAGATAGAGAGTCTACCGATATTTGCATAAGTAACAAAACCAAAAGAAGAACATACACCTAGAGGAGCTAATCCATATGCGAGCTCGGGCTGCCATGGATGTTGTAAGTTGGGACAAATTTTTGGCCACAATTCGGGCACCACTTGTTTGTTGGAGATTCAATCATGACATTGAACATGAGGTCCATTCGTTGTCCAAGATTTCGCTGGATGTGTGCCTAATCATCAAGCTTATGCCACATTTAAAAAATGAGTTGAAGATGTTCATTCGAGAGTTGAGGCAGGGTGAGGTGAGGCGGATCCTCCATCAACTCAACATCCATATCCAAGTCCGCGTCCATGGTCGTCGATTGATTTTCCATATGCCAACTAGGAGGAATTTTTTCCTCCACAATGCATCCTCCAGTGCCAAAACTGTGAAGTAGTGTATGGACTCTGAGAGGGGCAATTTCAGGATGAAAGCTCAGCGGAGGAGTATGCTCCTCAGGAGGGATAATTTCCTCTTCAACAGGGCACCTGGAAAAATCAATTATGGGATTAGAGGGAGAGGCAAGGGTTGTTGAGGCGGTTCCAGCCAATTGTGGCTTGGGTCAGTATTGCTGGTGGTGATGAGAGCGAGATGAGAGGGGTCGAGCATGTTGCGTCTGATTAGGGCGTTGTAATACACCAATCCCCTTCTATATTTTCCTCTCTCTTTGGGCATGATGTAGGAATTATGGGTGGGACTGTGCAGGAAGATCAATAGAGGAGTGGTGGTGGTTGGCCAGAGGTGAAAGAGAAAAAGGGAGTCGAGGAGAAAAAGAAATTGCATAAATGATAGTGTGGGAGAGCACTTGTGGGCCTTCATAGTGCCTTGCAAATTGACAGGGGTGGTCACCATGAAAGCCGAGGTGATTTCTATTCTAGTCCTGGTACCTAGCTTTGTACGCCCAACCTGGTTCGCGCAAGGGGACATTAAATCTTCCTGAATTTCCCAGTGCACTACCATAACTCTTGGCTGAGTGTGGGTCATTCAAACGGGATGGAAGGGAGGTTGGAGGCTGGGGTTAGTATCACCCATTTCTTCCTGTCACCACCTGTCTTCCGCTGAGGGTCATCTATTATCCCATCTGGGAGAGGATAATCCTAGAGAGCCAACTTCCTGCATTGTAGTAGCAACTGCGAGCCCTGGGACTGCCTTGGATCAATGAATATGGCCTTCTTAGTAATTATTCCTTCATTTGCAGGCTTGTCTTCCACCTTGTTGGCTTCGCGTCTTATGTGCAAAGTAATTAGTGTGAGGGAGGGCTTGAGAAGAGATTTCAGGTTGTTTAGGAGGCCTAGGAGGTGCCAACTAGGAGTGATTTTGTCTGGATCCCTTCTTGTTATGATTTTGGTAGCAAGATCAATGATTACTCTAGAGTCCCCTTCTATTATTAGATGAGTGAGGTTGTGGTATATTTTCATTTGGATCCCTTTGATTAGTCCCCATATTTCTGTCGAATTATTTGTGTCATATCGTATATTCTCTACCATTAGAAATTGGATTTGGCTAGTACTATCATGTATAACTGCTCCATAGCCAGAGTGTTCAAGATTTCCTTTGGAAGCTTTGTCAAAGTTGACTTTGTGAAATCCCGGGGGAGGTGGAAGCCAAGAGGAGGGAATAATTGATGAGGCTTTGGAGGATATCTTCTAGGAAGGGAGAGTGGTGGACAAGGAAAGACCCCAAGAGTTTAGAACAAAGGATTCAAAGGGGTCTAAGGGGAAATCTTCTTGGGACCATGAGTGGATTTTGAGGGTTTCCAGAATATTCTTGTGGATGGAGGTCTAGACGACAGTGGGAGGGGAGGCCTTAGAGTGGAAGATCCTTCTATTCCTCTCTTTCAAGAGTTGCCAGACAATGAAGCCAGGAAGAAGTTTCCATATTCTGCTGAGGATGGGACTTTTGTAGGAGCCAGATCCCCACTCTTTGATTGTGTTAATGATGTTATTTTTTTCCCTTCTGGTCCTTCTCATGCTTTGGGAAACTTGGTTCCAGATTAGCTCACTATATGGGCAGTGATTAAGGAGGTGTTCCATGGTTTCTTCCTGTTGTTGGCACAGATGGCAAATTGAAGGGCCTATAAATCCTCGTCGCCTGAGATTGTCCCAAGTTAATATTTTTTTTTGAACCAACAACCCGAGAAAGGTGGATATTTTTGGCCAGAGTTTAGATTTCCATATTATTTCCCAATCTTATAATTATTTTTACTTGCTAAAAAAAATAGTTTTAAATTTGTATTTAAGATTTTTATTTTCAACAATTTTATACAATTAATAAAATATTATATGATTAATACAATATATTTTTATTTTCAACAATTTTATACAATGTACATATACATGTAATAATATTAATAAAATAAAATTAGATATTTTATATTTTAATTTATTAAAAAATAAAAACAATAATAAAGTTGTTTAATTTTGTAACTTTTTTTTCTTTAATAAAAAAAATGTTAAATATAAAATCACTAGTGATATAAAAATTGAAATAGGGAGTTTCATTGATTTTATTTGTTATTATATTAAAATATTGTAATTTAAATGGTTTTTAATTAAATTTTTAGTACCATTTAAAATTTAAAATATAAAATTTAAAACAGTGAAAAGGAAAATTGGTATTTTTTCCTTAAACTTTATAAAAATGATTTTTAATTAATTATTTTTTTAATATATTAACAATAATGGTTTTAATAATTTAAAATTATAATTTCAAGAAAGATGACGTGTAACCTAATTTTAATGACTATACATAGAAAAAATCCAAATTATATAATATACATATTATTAAACTTTAACTACATACACTCATAATTTAAATAAAAATTTATGACCAAATTTTAATGATGGTAAAAAAAACATAAATCATAAAATATCTTTAAACATACCACGTGTATTTAAAACATGTATAATCAAGAACTCCCCATCAAGCCCATGCATATGATGAGAATTAAAGCGATGGCCAGGGTTTTGTTGTAGTCATACGTGTAGTCCGACCCTTGCTCCTCTTGGTGGTGTGTTTGCATGGCCAAACGTCTCTCCCTTGATCGAGACTCTAGAAACCCTGGTTTCAATTGTGGAAGAAACATTCCCTACTCTTGTTAGTTCTTCCTTCTTCAATGTTCCAGACATTCACGTGATGATAACATCCACAACTCCAGTTCAGTCTTAAGTGGTGGTGGATTTTGCATGGAGGCTAAGATGGGGCATGCCATGGAAGCTATCATAGAAAAAGTGGGTGCAAACCTGACTCTCTCCCCTCTGATGAGGATCCATGCAAGACTTCATTTTGTGATGTTGTGAAATGTGTTTCCCCTTCTTCTCCTTTAATTCAATTTTTTTTTGTCAAGGAGACTATAACTCTTTTAATAATGAAAGATTTTGTAACTCAAGCAACGTTTTATAGTACAAATGGTCTTGTATGATACTTCAATAGTATTTAGTCATGTTTAGTTGATCTATAAAAAAAAAAAACAAAAAAAAAACATTTATTTACCTTTGTGAAAAGGGTTCTTTATTATCATGTTCAATTTTATAAAAGATGGGGATCTTATATTAAACACAAGACTCTAGTTTTGGGACAATTCTAGATTATGTGTGAAACCTAGGACCCCATCTTTTGATCCAATGACATATACTTCGTCTTTGATTCTTTTGTTGGTTAGACTTCAAAATTTGTCTTTGCATTTTTAGGGTTTACCCTATCTTTGAGCCATAGACAAAGACCTTGGAAAATTCCATTATAGAAGCACTGAAACAAATAATCACAACATCTCAACATATACTTAAATATGTGTGGAAATGGGCGCCAACAAAAGGGTTTCTCGAAAAAATATATTTGACAGGTGAAAACTTCTCTTGGCCACAAAAGTTGGATTATGAAAATGTTTCTTTTCATTGTAGAGCTTGTTTTGAAATAGGGCATTTGGAAACACATTACCTAAAAGGGCCACTTTGGAAGTTTGGAAGCACCGGCGAAAATTAATTTAGTGGGTTGGGGTCAAGGAAGAACATTAAATAATTAGCAAGGATGAGCCAACTGACTTGGACCCACCCATGGATGGGCTAAAAATGGATCCAAAGGAAATCAAGGACACCCAAACAAAGGAAGAAGATTTGGCACCAAAAGGTTCAGTGAAAGAGGAATATGTTATTTCTCCAAATCTGGATTAGGAGGTAGAAATATTGCTTCGTCCTTCTACTAAGGGAAATTTGGGTGCATTAGGCTGAAGAACCTCTAGATCAAGACAAACTAGGATTGGAGGGAACAACACAAAATTCAACAAAAGGAATAGAAATTTGGACAACAGTAGTAAAGAAGAAAAATTCTCCTCCAGTAGCACAATCAATGGTGACAAGAAGTCGGCCACATAATCTGATTTAGCCATGTATTACTTCTATATTTTGTTGTGCCAGTGACACAATCAATGGTGACGAGAAACTAGGTATGTAATCTAGTTTAATCATGAAGTGCTTCTATATTTTTTTATGTAATCAATTTTCAAAATTCTCTCATGCAAAATAATATAAGAATGTAGTTTTTGTAGAAATAAATATTCCTAACAATTGGCAAATAAGAAATGGCAACATGGCTTGAAATAAAAAACTAGTAGATTTTTAGTGTTTATTGTATAGTTTAATAATTGAGATGGAGTATTGTTTTTTCCGAAGGAAAAAATCGTAATTTTTATTAAAATAAATAAAAATTACATTATGAATAATGCATGCAGAGAGCATGCATTTAGTATGAGAAAAATTTCAAGCCCAAGAGGAAGAAAGATGCATCGAAAATGGCCCTCTAGAAGTGGCCTCAAAACAATTGAAATCTACATGAAAAAAATAGCCACCAATCTCATCCAAGAAAAAAATGCAGAGATAGACCAAAAGAAAACCTAGATGGACTAGACCAGATTGGTAAGTAAACCCCTCAAGATTAGGAACCAGAGGGACAACAAGAAAATGAGTCCTGCAACCATGGAAGATAAATCCATAAACTGGATGCCCTAGCAGGACCTCAAAGCACCTGAAAAGAAAGGACCTCAAAGCTTCGACTCAAACATTGAAAAAGAAACTTCAACCCCTTCATCCACTCCACAAAAAAACCAGAGCCTGAGAGGAGCACAGGGACCCCCCAACCACCAAGGCCATAGGGAAAACCCTCACAGTGCATCAAGCCCTGAACGAACCAATAGGGATGGATCGACTAGATCCAACCACAAGAAACTTAAGAAAAACCTCTGTGCATGAAAAAGGTTGTAGCAGCAAAACGCGGAAACCCCGCAGACATCAGATTAGACAACAAAAGACTAGATCGGAATTGAAAATAGAAGAAAGCACTGCAAAGCACCAGATTAAGGACGGTGCACCCACAAACAAAGCATTCCAACGGAAACAAAATAGATCCGCACAAGGGAAGCACGGTCGCCATTCATCACACCGAGAAAGAAAAAGATAACCAAAATTGCCCAAGAAAGAACAAGATGACTAGAACAGGAGCACCCACATAAGATCCTGGGGCCAAGGCTGCGGCTAAGGAAACCCTAGCTGCAGCCCCACATCACATGCAGTATTATTATATAAATAATTTAATTTTAAATCTTATAAGATTTAGAATCTTTACAGACGTAAAGTTTGATGTTTTCAAATTGGTTTTTCTTTATACAGCCTGAGTGGGCCTAATGGTTAAGAACAAGTGTTTCCTCTTAAGAGGTCACAAGCTCAAATCCAGACGGGGGTAGGGTATGTATACCTCCGTAGACTTTACCAGTCAAATCATTGGGCAGAGGGGGGTCCCTTGTCCCACAAACAAGGGGGTCTCATACACCAATTTGGTGTGGCTTGGCCGTGACCTTAAAAAAAACACACACACACACACACATATATATATATATATATATATATATATATA
>ML793738.1:255077-310810 GCA_009831015.1 Picea engelmannii
CTCTCTTGTTGGGTATGTGTTATATTCTTTGCTCGACTAGATGTAGTGTAGCTTTTTGGGTCACCTCAATTTTTGTGTCCATTATTGGGAGGTTTTTCGACACATGGTTTTTCGCCGATGGTTTTCTAATTCCAGTTAAGGAATTAGGCTCCTATATGTATATTGTATTGTAAACAATGTATGATGTGAATGAATATAGAATATGTTGGTTTTCCCAGTTTCAGTTTCTAGGGGAACAATCTCCGTGTAATGTGTGTATTTGCCATTGTATCTTTTTTGTTCTTTTATTGAAAATTTGTTTGCATTAAAATATTGTACAAAGTTAAAATCTACATTTGGTATCAGAGAAATTATTGGCTTCAGGGGGATGCCTTTGTGGTCATGGGTTTGGCTTGGGGATGTGATAAGCCTTGTTATAGTGGGAGATCTGTGATATTGATTTTTCAGGTGAAAAGAAATGGCGAGCAGTTCGAAAATGGAGATAGAGAAGTTTAATGGAAAAATATTTGAGCCGTGGAAACTCAAGATGGAAGATCTATTGGTGGACAAAGATCAGTGGATCGCGGTGGATCCAGGTATTGCACCTATAGGAACTTCAGGAGATGACTGGAAAAAGTTGTATTGGAAGGAGAAGAGAACAATCTGATTGTGTCTCTCAGATTCAATATTAATGAATGTGTCAAATGAAGCTACGAACAAGGATTTACAGGATAAGTTGGGGAAGTTGTATCATTCTAAGTTCCTAGTAAATAAAATATTCTTGAGAAATAAGTTGTATAACTTGAGGTTGAGGGATGCAAACTCGGTGGAAGAGCATTTGAACGCCTTCAATAATGTGGTAAGTCAGTTAGTATCTGTCAAGATTAAAATTACAGATGAATATAAGTGTATCAATTTACTGTGCTCTTTACCAGACTCATGGGATAGTTTGGTTGTGGCCATAGGTAGTAATACAACTTCCTTGAAGTTTGATGAAGTGGTCTCATCCTTGTTGTCAGAGGATATGAGATGAAAGAACATGGAAGGACATAGTACATATGCATTATTTGCAAGAGGACACTCCCGGGAAAGAAATAGATCTAATTCTAAGGGTAGATCTAATTCTTCTGGAAAGTTTGTAAAGGTATGTTGGAGATGTGGAAAAGAAGGGCACTACAAGAAGCAATGTATATCCAAAGTTGAGAAAAAGAAGGTATTTGAAGAAGCTCCTTATACATAAGAAAATACCTCCAAGGAAGAAGGAGGGGATGTGTACTTGGCTTCTTCAAGCACACATGCAGATCATGAGGCATGGTTGGTTGATTCAGGTGCATCCTTTCATATGACTCCCCATAGAGAGTGGTTATGTGAATATGAAAGGTATGATGGAGGTAATTTTTTCCTAGGTGATGACTCGAAAACCATAATCATATGATGAGGAAAAGTCAAGTTGAGGCTCATAGATGGAAGGATTAGAGCACTACCCGGTGTTATGCACATCCCAAGATTGGCTAGAAATTTGATTTCTGTAAGAAAAATGGACATTGCAGGGGTAAAAGCAATATTTGAAAAGGAAACTTGTAGGATGGTTCGAAGAGCAATGGTGTTGCTGAAGGCATTTTGGTTTGGAACTTTGTATAAGACGCAAGGAAGCACTATTAGCGATGGGTGTAATAGTTCCAATGTTATTGATATTGGAGTTGAAGAAGAAAGAAATCCTATAGTCTTTAGAGAAAAGGTTATGTTGTGGCATCAAAGACTTGGGCATATCAGAGAGAAGGGTTTTTGACTACTACAAAGTAAAGGTATGGTTGAAGGTATATCTAACTTCTCTTTGGATTTTTATTTTTGTGAACATTTTGTATATGGGAAGGAGAATCAGGTAAGATTCCCCTCTGGTGCAATGAGGATAGATAAAATTTTACAACTAGTGCATAGTGATGTGTTTGGACCAGTGTCGGTTCCATCATTGGGAAGATTTGTGTACTATGTCTCTTTTAAATATGACTTCTCGAGGAATACTTGGATTTATGTCCTCAGGAAGAATCAAACAAGAAAAATAATTAAGGTGGTGAGGACAGATAATGGTGGAGAGGTCTGCGGGAATGAATTTGAATAATTATGTAAGAAGTGCATTATAGAAAGGAAGAAGAATACTCCATATACACCTAAGTAGAATCGATTTGCAGAAATGATGAATGGGACATTGGTGGAAAAAGCAAGGTGCATGATCAATGGTGTTGGGTTAGGGAAATAATTATGGGTAGAGGAAGTGGGTACTGCATGTTACATGGACAATTGATCACCCTCATCAACACTGTATGAAAGGAATCCACATGAGGTATGGATTGGTAAGAAACCCTCTCTCACACATCTCAAGGTATTTGGTTGTGAGGACTATGTTCACGTTCCAAAGGAAAATAGGAGTAAGCTAAATAAGAAGACTGAAAAGTGTATCTTTATTGGGTATAAAGATGGTCTCAAAGGGTATAAGATTTGGAAACCATGAACCAAGAAGGTTGTGTATAGACGAGATGTGGTATTTAGATAAATAAAAGATGTTGTCAAACAGGATGTCCTACCAAGTAAGGAAGAACTAGAGAAAATAGAGTTTGATTTAAAGAATGATGAATCAAACTCTACAGAAGAACAAGAATAAGAAAAAGAAGATCCTCATACTCCAGTATTGAGGATATTGGTTCAGGAAAGAAGGCAACCAGAAAGGTATACTCCACCTGATTTTTGTTCAAATTTTTCTTTGTCTATTACTGATGATGATCCTAGAACTATTTTTTATGAAGAAGGAAGACCATCAAATGTGAAACTGTATCGACATCCTCATCACCAAGAAACATTTCAAGGAATATGTCACACACCCACTACGACAACTAAGATTTTATTTTCTTTTTCTTAACATCTTTTTTTCGAGGAACAGAACCCACGAATTACTATGGGGCCTAGCGTAGACCTTCCCTTCCCTTATCCTCCCCCGTGTGATTGTTGGCTATGACCACATGCCTTACCAAAAAGGTGCTTCCGGATTTCGCGATTTGGGGAATCACGATGCAAGCGTTCCCCTGTTCTCAGTCTTTCGAAATGCCGAAACCTGAAAGGGTCTAACAGATCCTTAGCGCCTCCCTTGGGTCGCTTTTCATATGACTGGTCCTATGGCCTGGTGCTGGTCCTCTAAATGCTTTATGGGTTTCATGATTTGGGAAATCGCGATGCAAGTGTTCCTCCTTTCCCTTTCGAGTCCCCAGAACCCGAAAGCCCAGCATCATCCAGATCTATGGTCCAGATCGTCGACTTGATCAACGGCTCGGATTAAATCCTGGCATTATACCTTTCAGAATTTTGGCGGGGTATTCACTCCTATTTCCCCGATATTCAGAACCCTGGTGGCATTAGATCTTCTCCATGTGTCCCTACAAACGAACGGTCCAGATTCTTTCGAGACTCCTCCTTCCTGCCACAAGACCCTGTCCGGTGACCTAGGGCTCATCCAGAATGCGCGTCGAGATTTTGCGTACTGGGATTTTGCGACTTGAGAAAACGAAGGGTCTTGCCCTTGGGTTTCCCGTGTGATCTAGGTGAATATCAGTGACCACCCACCTTTTCCGATTGGCTCAAAACAATTTTTTGGCAATTTTGGCAATTTACTATTTTTAGGAGGTTTTAACTTCTGGGGCCATTTTGAGGGCCTAAATGAATGTTTTTTGAGATAGAGGTTCTCAATGATAGCCGAAGGCATGATTGAGCCCCCAAAATGAATCTCCTTGACGATAAATTTCCAATGAGATATCATTTGACTAAAACAGAGAGTGTATGCAAAAGTTACAACCCCGGGAAGTTGATGTACTAACTTACCCAAACGGGGCCCACATGAATTTTGGCGCTTCATCTCCTAGGGTTAGGTTTTTGAATGTCTAGGGTTTTTGGCATTCCTGTTTATTGTAAAAATGCCTTCAGAGCCTCATTGTAATCATCTTCTTGCGAATGCAAGTAGCCGTCACATCTCTTCTCAGAGATAAACTGCCACCATTCTAGCGAGTCTTTCACTCTTTATTTTTACAGTCTCTGTACATTTCTTTCATTAATAGAAATTGTGTATTACTGTATATTTATGTTTATGGTTGCATCTTTGATACATTTCTATTATATTATTGAATATCTGTGATATCTCTGTGCATTTCTTTATTATATCTCCGATCTCATTTCGTGCTGAAAATAATCCGGATCACTAGTATCAGAGAAGGCTTCTCTTGATCATTTTCAGTGCATGTCCCCGACGAGGTCTGAGTATATAAAGTTGGGTCTTGAGCTTGTCTCTCTTGAGGACAATCTCTCTCGCACACCCAAGAAACCCTCAATGGCGGAAGAAAATAAAAACGACAGAGCAGACGATCCTATCAGTCTGTTGCTTGAGCAAGCTCTCACGTCACAGAGGGACTAAATGATGGAGAATTTTTCCCACATCCTTCAATGCCTCCTGATAGAATCAGGTGCATCTTCATCAAGCGACCACTTTGGAGGCACCTCACCTTTCAAGGTACAGGTTAATTTTGATATTCCCGTATTTGAAGGTCAAATAGATGCAGATACCCTAGATAAATGGTTAAATCTGCTAGAAGGTTATTTCTCTGTTCATAATTTTTTCGACAAGGAAAAAATCACCTTCACACTCCTTAAGGCTCTCCCCCTATTTTAGGATTAATCTGTAAGTGCGGACACAAACCGATCTCCCTAGATCCACTTAGATCTAGAACAAAACAGGACAGAATAATACTCTTTCCCTAGATTTAGACTATTGAATGAACTAGGAGGCAAGAATCATGAACATACCTTATGATCGCTTCCTTGGGTCTCTGTTGTTCCAAGCTTCGCTCCAATTCTATTGTGCCATCAAGACCAGGACAACTCAAACCAATTGAAGTGAAAACAACTTAATATATTCAACAGTCAATCTATGCATATGATCAAGGAGTTATGCAATAAAGTGACATTAGCTTTATGGTAAAGGGACATATTACTGTATTAAATTGATAGAAAGAAAGAATTACAACCTGAGCCTTGATGTTGCAAACCTCCTTTCGATGGCTCCTAGCTCTGACACACACACTTTCTCATGCATGAAGAAGATAAACCACTTTTGATAACCTTGTTGGTGTCTCTAGCTGCTGTAGCATCAGTCCTTCATACAATCTTCCACTAATTCTCCAATAAATCTCTTGCTAGTTTGCTTCTAATCTTTTCCATGAGAATCCCATCAATTTATAAGAGAGAATGGATTACTTACTTGGATAGGAATGATCCCAAGATATTAGGAAAGCCAATACTTAGATAACCATTTGAATGCCATCTCATCCTTCTAGAAGATTCCCTTCTAGAAGGTTTGAGAATCTATCTTTTTTCCTTTCTTTAGAAGATGTTCGCACCCTAACAGTTGGCACAGTGTGAACCTCTCACACTCTGGCTTAAGGCAGCCTTCGAGAATCATGCATTCTCGCAGGCAAATGTATTGACAGGCTGCGAACCTTCCTCAAAACTATGATTTCTGGAAAGAGATAAATGTAACTTTTCTCAGGATAAAGTTCCAATGAAGAGCCTGAGTTCACCAACATCATCACATCATCATGACGACCAAAATTATGGATAAAAGAATTCCCCCCAAAGTCTAAGATTGGAACGAGTGACAGTCGATAGACTTTGTAAGCTGCATGTGTGTGTCAAGAACCAAGAGCACATCTAATCGGAAACCTGCAAACATCCAAGCATCTGCAGAATATCATATATACCAATTCTAAGGTAGGCATTCCCATACTCAGATCATAGACTGATGACATCATAAACAAAGGTCATGGCCACCAATCATACACTGTGGATCCATGTCGTCACAATATAGCATAGCCACCTGAATACACTGTGGATCTATGCGACAATTTTTTAATCAAGACGACATAGCCACGAAACATACACAGTGGATCTATGTGTCACAAATTATACATACTCCATCGCAACCTGGATCATAAATAGAAATCCAGGGTCTTCAATCTCATCACCCAAAGTACGAATCTAACCATGTGATTACATGTGTTGAAGTCGAACATGGCAGAAACCACTTGATTACCGGTCATTGATGTAACCGTTAACAAATGTGAGGGAAATCACCATTGATGTCAATGAATCCCAAGGTATCATAGCAAAATCCATCGAATGTGAATAAATGAATTGATGTCGAACATCCGACGAAATCTTTCGATTAGGGGTCAATGATGTAAACCCACTGTCGAAAGCGAGGAAACTTGCCATTGAGGCATGCAAGCTCCAAGGTACTGAATAATTTCTATGTCTTGATTCTGAATAATGAGTTGAAGTCGACAGAACAAAACTCGTCACATGAGGGCCTTGATGTATCCCCCATCAATGACTCAAAATGAATAACAGAGTTTGAAGGTGAAACAGAGCATTTTGCAAATTGGACTGGACACAGGGAAGGTCGACACGGAGAGAATGGATAATTGCAGAAGGCTGACTCAATATAGGTTTCAGATGGAATTCTCTTGAACATATGAATGACACGACCAATGATTTGGCAACATTGAATCAAATACGACACATGGAATGACCTTGTAATTAATCAGAAAAGAGACAAATGGATTTCCCAAACTGGTTTCAAATGATGAATAGGGGGTGTCATGTTCAAGAGTGACACTTACTGCCAATTAATACAAAGATGAAATATATCCCTTTTCCCAAATTTCCCCCCACCATTTCTGGCAAGTACCTCTTTATTTTTACGCAAGCTTGAAGAGGATCACATATTCTTGTTGATATAATCTCATCCTTCGGACGAGTCCCTCGGAGTATGTTTAACGAACCCTAAGAAGGAGTGGTTCGGTCCCATCATGGGTCTGTCAATGTTTGTTTAACGAGTCCAGAGATAGTAAACTCGAAGGTTTTTCAAGATTATAGAGTTTGGAAAAACACTTAAAAGAGAACTCTCTCAGTTCTGTTTTCGTACAGTAGTCCAACGAGACCGAAAAAGGGTTAAAATATCACTCGAAAGACGCGTACTTCAAATACTTTATCGAGCATGAAAATAGCAAGGTCGCTCGATGATCTTTTCATGTTTAGAGAGTCTGAAAAGAGCTTAAAGAGAACTCCAGGGGGGTTCCTTTTTCGTATAACCACGATGAGCCCGAAAAAGAGATAAAACTATGCTCGATCGTGTTCTTATGTTTTTCACGAGCGCAAGAACGAACAAAAACAGTGCTCGAGGTTTTATGTAAAAACCATAAAAAACTATCAAAATCACAGCATAACGGAGAAAAATATGTCCATATCCTCTTTGTAATCATCAATGTTCCACACCTGCAAGTCATTACACTCATTTTCGTATTAGTAATTAGGTTTAAACAATAGATAAATATAAAAACCCAAAAATGACATAGTAAAAAGTAAATTAAATGAGTAAATATACATTTTCACCATACCATTCCACATTTTCACTATTGAGTTCCAAAAATCCTCATTTTACCCTCTGAATTCGGCGTTGATTTCCGGGAGCTACGAGTGATCATTTGACGAGCCGTCAACAACATTTTGGTAAGTTCTTCATTCTTGATCTTTCCATGGTTTAAAATTTTAATTCCATTGGTTAAAACTGTTGTTTTAAGTGATTTTTTGAACCATATATGCGTGGAGGCATTCTCGCAGGTGGCCCATACGGGACCTGCGAGAATGAATCGTTCTCGCAGGTGGGATTTGAGCCACCTACGAGGTGTTCGCACTGTGCATAATAAGGCACCTGTGAGTAGCGCAGAACTCGATTTTTTTTTAAAAGTTTAGCCAATGAAAAAGATTCATTTCATGAATAAGATCATTAATCTTCTTTGTATGTTTCTTATGCAGGTAAATAGCCACAAACATGGTGCTTGAGTGGCGGGAACGAGAACATGAGGAGGATAATGCAAATGCTGAGAATCATCCTCCCACCATAACTGCATTAAGAGATTGTGGTCTCTTAAAATACTTCCGTTTCCCGGGCATGAGAGCCCAAGTTCGATTACTGGAGTATCTAGTCCATATGTGGGATCCAGACCAGAAAGTTTTCAATGTAGGAGCTCACACATTAGCTATTGAAATCAAGGACATATACTTCTTGACTGGATTATCTAGGCGAGGGTCTCATGTCAGTATGACCGACAGCAGAGGTGGCGGGTTAAAAATGAGTGAATATTGCAATAAATACTGTGTACTTGAGGCCGAAAGAAGGAAAGGGAAAGTGGTGATCTGGGGAGTAACATACTTGACTCTCTGCACTATTCTCTTTACTATTGCTCAGATGGTCGGAAGCTCAGCTCCACATATGGCATTACAGAACTACTTCCAGTACGCCATCGAGTGTACTGAGCCCCGAGTATTTAACTGGGCTGATGCAGTGTTGCGCAGTATCAAAAGACAACTAACCAAGTGCAGGCAGGGTGAACTGAAACAATTTGGATATGGATCTTTACTAGTGTCATTCTTCCTTGAGAGGGTACCTGTATTTAGACTATAGGTTGAGTGGGAATTTTCGGGTCCTAGGGATCCGAGGATGTTGCGGTGGTGCCGGATCATGGCCCGACACGTGGTAGGACCAATCGTCAAATATGACGATATTTTCTTTGACTGGTTGCAAAACCAGATGCTGATGGTCGATGACTACGCTTACGCCAGGTTGGATTCCAAGGAGATCCGGATCTAGCACTGCCTAAGGACGCTCAGTGGGGAGACCTCAGTAAGAAGTACACAAATTTTCTCTTTTTAAAATGTTTTTGAATTTTTAATCATATTAAATATTTTTGTTTTTATACATTTATTCGAAGACTAACACCAAATGTTTGTTTATAACACAGATGTTGGACCGTATATACCTCCTGGCACCTCTCCTATCCAGTGACGAGGAGAAGCAACAACGGTAGTACCACAATATGCCGAAGATTACCAGGTGGTGGAACAAAATTTAGAGGGTCTTACAGCAGACATTCCAGATATGACTTTGGAAGAGGTTCCACGACGCAATCAACGTCACACTGTAGGAGTATCCGCAACTATGGGTCAACTGCTTCGCAGAGCAGCTAGGGTAGTAGTGTGTTACCGTGAACGTCATCCGTGAAGTCACTTTGTAGAAGTTATAAGCTTCAATTTTTGATATTTTGGTCTTCGGACAAACTTTTTGTAAAAACAACAAACTCTTTTGATTGTTATATACAGATGGATTCTACCAGTTTACTTTATATTGTGTGAATTTAAATGTGTTTGATTTATAAATGGTTCAAATGTCTGTCCAATACATAATTATCTTATGCATCTGTCAATGTATTAAGACATCTAGGAATATGTTGATATTCAATATAATCAAAATACCGTTCCAAGAGGCGAATCCGCAAATATACCCTTAACAGAGTAGGACTTCGAATAGAGTATATATTACTTAGCTGCAGTACTACAAGCTGCGAGTCAAGTCGCACAACCAAATGATGAATTCCGAGTGAGATAACATCTACCAATAATTCAATAACGACGCTATACTCTGCGATGTTGTTGGTTTCCCGACCAAGACATACACCTCGTAAATATATAAGTTCATTCGTTGGGGCATAGATTTCCCATGCAGCGGAAGCTAAGTTCCGAGTACTACGGCTAGAACCATCAGCGAAGCCAATATAAGGTAGCGAAGACTCCGACATATGGCAATCAAACACAACGTCACAAAAGGGCAGAGAGCAGATAACATCAAAAGCAAACTAAAGTAACACACAGAAAGTATGATACATAAAATACAAGTACTCGTGCACAAATGACTTATGCATAGTACTTCTTCAAGTACAACCCGTTCCTGGGTTCACTCAAAGGTATACCATTGTAATCAACCAGTTCATACGCTTCTTTTTCCAAAACTCTGCGAACAATGTAAGGACCACACCACATTGGTTCGAATTTCCCAGCTCCTAAGACATCTTTATCCTGTTCATACAGAAGAACAAGATCACCTTCATAGAAAACGCGAGTAATGATATCTCCATACCAAATATCGTTAGTGCTTATAAGGAAAAGTGATTCATCAGGTAATGAATCTACTACTACATTTTCCGTGGCAGAGTGAGGAAAATCGCATATTAACTCGACAAAAACTAAGGATTTCTTAGACGTGGCTCGATCGAATTCCAAGTCAAAGTCCTGGATTATGACAATCCATTTGGAGTACTTTCCCCCTAGCAATTGACGTGTCAAGATATGTTGCATAGGGTTGCAATGTGAAATCACTGTAGTTTTCCTTGAGAGAATATAATGGAGAAAACGTTGAACCGCTTGAACATCAGCCAAAGCCAGTTTTTCAACATGTTGATACTTGATTTCAGTGGATGTGAGATTTCTACTCAAGTAATAAATAACATGTTCATCGTGTGCATCATCCTCTTGAACTAGAACCATGCCAATGGTATACTCGGAGGCAGCAAGATAAAGAAAGTAATCATGACTATAATCCGGAGGGAAGAGAAGTGGAGCTTTCATGAGGGACAACTTCAAATCCTCAAAAGCATTGCTAGAAATAGTATCCCAGACAAACTCTGAACCTTTCTTTAGTAGACGTGTAAAACCATGAGTAATCTCGGCGTAATTAGGGATGAAATGAAGAAGAAAGTTTGCTTTCCCCTGTAAACTTTGTAACTGACACAATGAAGAAGGAGGAGGGAGATTAAGAATCGCCTCAACCTTAAGAGGATCTACCCGGATCCCTTGACATGAAACAATGAAACCTAGAAGACGATCGGATTCTACGCAAAAGACGCATTTATGAGGATTTCAATGAATGCGATAGAACCGACAATGAACGAAAATTGCTCGGAGATGATTGGGGTGATAGACTCGGCGTAAAGAATGAGCTGGTAAATCGTCCAAATAAGGTTGAACGATATGCTTGATATTGTGAAACGCATAAGACATAGCACATTGAAACGTTGCGCCCGCGTTCTTAAGACTGAAGGGAAGTTTCCTATAGGCGAAAGTACCCCAAGGACAAATAAAAGAAGTTTTATGTTGGTCCTCAGGAGTGATGTTAATTTTATTATAGCCGGAGAAACCATCCATGAGAGAAAAGATTTTGCTTCCGGCACAATCATCGACGATCTGGTCGACGAAAGGGGTTGGAAAGTTGTCCTTTGGATAGGCTTTGTTAATATCCCGATAATAAACACAAACACGTATACTGCCACCTTTCTTATCAATCGATACAGGGTTGGAAACCCATTTTGTCAGAGCCACGGGATAAATAAAACCGGCTTTGAGAAGTTTTTCAACTTCGAGTTTGATAGCTGCCGCTTTACGTGGATGGACCGGATGAAGGTGCTGCCAGACTGGTTTAGGTCTGGGGTATGTATTTATCTCATGCACAACAATTGCAGGGTCGATACCTGGCATCTCTTTGTAACTCTAGGCAAATATGTCACGAAATTCTTTAAACAGAGATGTATAGGTGACAATTTCATATGGAGAACACGAAGCTCCAATGTGAACATTTTCAACTATCCCAGGTTTAACTGATATATCAATGGGTATCGTGGGAGAAATATTACTGAGGTTCCCTTCGGCAAACACATCATGTGTAGATCCGAGAACGGTCGATATGACAAAATGGTCGACGGAGTCGAAATCCGTTGGTAATTCTCTAGAGTGTGTTGTTCTAGAAACAGTATGGAACGATGATGCCCATCGTCCCAAGGGGTGTCCTCCATGACGGACATGATCATCTCGTCAGTGGAAAAGATGACATGGAAAGGATCAAGAGACAACTCATCAAGAGAAGGTGTAGAAGGTGTTGTCGATTGAATAGTGTGATAAGCAGACTCAACCGGACTTAACGGCATGACGTCGCCGAAACGAGCGTGATCTCCAGGATCAGGGACTATCCAAGGGTCGGAAGACACAGGAAGTTCATGAGGTACGGTGGATATCATATTGATAAAAGAAACTGACGGGCGCAGAATATTGGGTGGGGGTGGTATGGGGAAAGTTCCCATTAACGAAGAGTCTTTTAAAAGTCCGACACCGACATTCTCGTAACTCGGAGGGGTTTTAGCTATGAACGGCACGTTGCCAGTACGAGTATCAGAATTAAAGAAGGCAAGTTGATAAACCGTAACAACTTTTCCTTGATGAGGAAATCGTACTACACGAAAAAGTGTTGACACAACAATGCGCATAGAATCTATCCAGCTACGACCAAGTAGAAGATTATAATCCAGGGGAGCATCGAAAACTTCCACTTCAACTTGGACTGTCTTACCTTCTAGAGTAACAGGAAATGATGGAAGAACACCGTAAGGCTTAAAACCAGATCCATTAAAGGATTTCAAAGTATTTTGTGATTCATTTAACGGAGGAGAGCCAATGGCTTTCCAACAAGCAAAAGACATTACACACGTAGAGGCACCCTCATCTATAACAGTGTGACAAATATTCTTGTCGGCGACAACAACTTGTATCTGAAATGCAAGCTGAGGGGGAAACCTTGGAATATGGTCTTCCAATTCAAAGACTATTAAATTCATATTTGTAGGATCTATTCCACCTATAGCTTTCAATAGAGCCCTTCGCTGTGCAGGACAAGACTGAAGGACTTCAAGGGCAGACATCGCTGAAGGTGCTTGGGCTAGATCTTCGACAATGCTATAGTTCTGGGCTGCACGAGCATGAGGATTCAAAGCTGATTTCTTAACGACACCTTTCGGGGGTGGTCGCAGAACTGTATCAAGACTCGGTCGTTCGAGATGAAGAGGACCATTCGTAGGTGGAGTCGGTGGAGAGGGATGAACCAAAGTAGGAGGTAAATCATCAACCTTCTCCTTTGATGGAGTATAGTCTTTGTCTCTAGTCATGAGTGCAACATTATTTTTCGTAGAATCACTGGTACACATCAAAACATAAGATGTTGTAGAAGTAGACGGTTGGTCATGTATGACCAACTGGGCCTGTTTTTGAGACGGGAAGGGTTGAGACAAAACTGCCGGAGTAGAGGGTTTTGGCGTTCCTTGAAGGATCTTAGTAACCTTATCACATCGAGGACAATCCTTCATGTAGTGATCATCACCACAGATAAGGAAAGGGTACCATGGTTTGCGCTTATCCCGATCTTCAATAGGAGGAGTTTTAGTTTGCTCATTTTGATTATTATTTTTTCTCTCCTTATTCTTGCCTCTCCCTTTATTTGATTTATTTTTACCGGTCGGTGTAGATTGAACAACGTTCACCTCAGAAGTTTTACCGGTGGAAGTGGCAGGAGACGGAGCATTTTGAACATTAGAAGATGTAGAATTAGGGGTTGTATTTGAAACAGAATGTGAATGGGTATGAGCAGTACCAATCACACCATCAACTGTATGTGAGGCAGCTGGAGCAGTTGAAGTGCTGGAAGTACCAGGATGAGGTAATTCAGGTAGAAAATCGTAAAGTGTCCCCGTTTGCGAATAAACGAGATCTAGATATTGAGCATGACTTATAGCCTGCTCCTACCTAACAACACCACCCATAGAAATGTCTTTACCAATTTCATTCACGAAGGATTTCGTAAACCATTCGGCTAGTAACTGATCAGGGAGTTCAAGTTTGATGAGACGTCGTCTCCTTCGCCACTCATGGATATGATCCGATATATGAGTGCCTTTAGTTTGTTTGAAAGAAGTCAATATCTCAGTCCCAGTATCGTAACGGATCAGTAGCTGATAATGTGTAAGAAAAGCTATAGCTAGGGTGTTGAAATCAGAAAAGAAACCTTGTGGCAATTCAATATACTACTTCGCAGTAGAACCAGTAAGGGTTCGTTGAAAAAGACATAGACGAATGGAGTCATCCATCAACGAATTGGATGAAAACCATAAGTGAAAGGTCATAACATGATTATTTGGGTCCTCTCCCGCCTTGCCATCGAATTTCAGAATATTCGATGGAAGCTTAGCAGGAATAGTAGGCCATTGGGGAGAGTGACGAATAGGATCATTTAGAATCCTAGACAAATCTGGCAAATCCAAGGTAGCAAGAAAAGGTGACTGTCGGTTTACTTGCGGGTACTGATGGATTTGGGGGGGAAGCCCTGTCGGAAAACCAGTAGGGCCGTAAGAAGTCTGTCCGTAGAGGGAAGACCCTGGATGGTTCAGTGGTGGCTGGATAGGATAGTAGCCCCAAGGATTGTAACCTTGAGTTTGAGTAGGGACCTGAGTTTGAGTATTGTGACTCTGACCCCAAATAGGATTAGTTATACCCAGATATGGTTGGCCTATAGTAGGGACAGTTTGCTTCCCACCAGCATTTTGAGGAAAGTTTTGTAGAAGCTGATTCCAATACTGGGCTAATTCAGGAGGTATGTTTTGTCCAAAAGGTGAGGTTTTGTCCCCCTACCATGGGTATAGTTCCACCCGGAAGGTGTGTGCCAACCGTAGGTTGCGTAGTAATTGTGTTGTGTCCGGGAAAAGGAAAAGGAACTGTACCACCCTGTCCACCAACAGGGATCTGCAAGTTTGGTGCAACAGTCAGGATAGTGCCACTAGGATTAGGATTGCCAGAAGGAAAAGGTGGGAGTGTCAGAATAAAACGAGGAACATCATACCCAGGAAAAGGAGGACCACCTGGAGAATTGGCTGGGGTTTGCAGAGGTGTTGGATTGGAAGCATTCAATGCATGGTAATCGGGTGGTAATTTCGGGTTGACATCAGGCATTCACTGGGTATTGATAGGAGCAAGAGTAGTTGTTGTAATTTAGGTTTGGACACTCATAGTATTCGCAAGATGAGCCATCTCTGGAGGAAGAAAAAATTGATAAGTAGTATTCATTGGTGTAGTTTCTGTCTCAGAAAACACCGGAGGGTTGATTTCATAGACTGGAGGTGACTCAGTACCAAAAAGGACACGTCGGAAATCACCTGACCAAAAAGGATCTTGGCCTACTACACCGGGAGAAGGCCCAACCGTCGATTCAGAAGATGTAACAACTGCTTCTTCAGAAGAATTTAATTGCACAAAAGGTCGTTCACCACGACGAATGCGATAGTCCTCTCTAGTATTGGTAATTCGAAAAGGCTTTAGAGAGTCAGTTGATTCTACTTGTGGTGTGGTGACGATTGGGATGTCACTTGTGTCCACGTGTGGTGGAGTGACAACTGGGACTTCACTTTGACGAGGAGAGCCCTCAGGTGTACTAGTAGGCAAGGGTTGAGAATCGTCCAGATGTTATGGAGACAAACCTTGCATTCTACGTGAACGTCGTGGGGGAACAATTGTAAATGAATGACAAGCTCCACGAAGAAATTCCTATGGTCAACTTCAAGAAACAAACAACACGCACTAGTAAACAAAATCTAGGAAGCAATCACCATGCAAACAATACCTTCTAATTTCGAGGCCACTAGTTGGTGATGAAATCCAACGTCGCAACAATGATACGAGAAGGGGAGGGGCTAGGGTTGAAAAGTTATGCTGATGACCTGCTTAACGGACTTACACCCTGGTGCAAGCTCCCACACATAATCATGGGTATAACCTTCAAGGAGCCCAAGTGAGTTTGGCCAACGTCAATTCTAGGTACCGTGAAGACTTTCCCCTCCACATTCACCTTGGGTAAGAACCTAGAGAGATAGGCCACTAAGGTCACCACAAACAATAGTAAAGCCTGGGGGAACAGTCGTCAGTCCGATCCACACGTAAGGGTAGGGTATCTAGCCCAAAATCAACTCAAAAGGATTCCACTCATCATTGTGGGTATACCTTCGAGTGATCCTCGTAATACGTGCAATATCTACACTGATGTCAACAAAGCAGGGTGAGTAACTCTGCCAACACCAATGCGACCTAGTGCTTGACCCTTGTGTTAGAAGGGATTCCCAAGACAATATGTTGCAAATGGAATTTAACACTCCCTAACTCAAGATGCTATTGTGTGTTTTGAGCTTTTGGAGAGTGTATCTCTCTTCCTACTCCAAAGCACTAGCCTAGCTAAATGTTGGTGTATAAGAGCCCTAGAAAAGAGTTACTAGATAAATTTTAAGATTACGCAATGTTTTTAAGAGCTGTTGTTTACTCAAAGGTCACGAAAGTGAAACTCGTGTTGTATGACTCTGACCCAAATAATGCAAGGATGATAATGAAATATAACACGTTTCATTCAATGAATCCTATTTATGGGAGAGAGAGAAAATCTTCCAAATCAACCCTGTACTACAATGCAATGCACAATTTCCTTTGAAATGTCAATGCAAACAATCATTTATCAATGAACAATCTCTATGTGTCTTTTTCAAATACTTCAACAAACTCTAAAATTTGATTTTTCAATGTTTTCTAAAAGACAAAAAAACAATGTTTTTGAAAGAAAAGATTATTGTTCACTTTCCAAAAATAATTCTCACTATATCAATGAGAAATCATAAATCAAATCATAAAGAATCAAGCAGTAACAACCCAATCAACTCTTTCAATGAAAGCAAAAACAAAGAGCAAACCAATGGGTCTTCTCAATGCAAACGAAAATGTTCTTTCAATCCAACAAGCAAATGAGAAACACCAAGCACTTAACTCTCAACCAATCACTGGTTCTCAGCCAATCAGACACACTCAGCTCTAGAAGTCAGAGAGAATGAATTTTCCAATAAGATCCAAGAAACGAAAGTCAAGCTACCAAGGACAAGAAAAACCTTGAAACCCTAAAACTGTGCAAGCATGAAAAATAAAGCAAGAGTCATGTCAATCAATAGTTCAATAAGCTCATAAGAGGTAAATCAACTGATCTGAGCAGTTAGAAAAACCAAAATTCAATTTCAAAATTTTGAAAAATCTTGCTCGCAGGTAAGCAGTTTGACACAGTGCGAGAATCTATGATTCTCGCAAGCAACCTTTTAGCAAGGTGCGAGGTACTCCCACTGAACCCTATGAGCAGGGTGTGAACCTGACTGATTCACGCAGGCTGCAGTTAAACATAGTGTGAGAACTCCTGAAGATTAATTTTTTTTTGAAAAAGAAAGCAAAATTGACGAAGGCTTCTGGACCCAGAAGGTCTCTCAGGATATTCTGAGGAGTCAGAGACTGATAAGACAGGAGAAAAATGAAACTAGAGCAAATGGCCACAGAAAAACTCAAAAACCATAAAGAAAAAGGAAATGTGCCCAGTGGAGTCGCCAATTTTGTTTTAGGATTAATCCGTAAGTGCGGACACAAACCGATCTCCCTAGATCCACCTGGATCTATAACAAAATAGGACAGAATAATACTCTTTCCCTATATTTAGACTATTGAATGAACTAGGAGGCAAGAATCATGAACAAACCTTATGATCGCTTCCTTGGGTCTCTGTTGTTCCAAGCTTCGCTCCAATGCTCTTGTGCCGTCAAGACTAGGACAACTCAAACCAATTGAAGTGAAAACAACTTAATATATTCAACAGTCAATCTATGCATATGATCAAGGAGTTATGCAATAAAGTGACATTAGCTTTATGGGAAAGGGACATATTACTGTATTAAATTGATAGAAAGCAAGAATTACAACCTGAGCCTTGATGTTGCAAACCTCCTTTCGATGGCTCCTAGATCTGACACACACACTTGCTCATGCATGAAGAAGATCAAGCACTTTTGATAACCTTGCTGGTGTCTCTAGCTGATGTAGCATCAGTCCTTCATACAATCTTCCACTAATTCTCCAATAAATCTCTTGCTAGTTTGCTTCTAACCTTTTCCATGAGAATCCCATCAATTTATAAGAGAGAATGGATTAGTTACTTGGATAGGAATGATCCCAAGATATCAGGAAAGCCAGTACTTAGATAACCATTCGAATGCCATCTCATCCTTTTAGAAGGTTCGAGAATATATCTTTTTTCCTTTCTTTAGAATATGTTCGCACCCTAATAATTGGCACAGTGCGAACCTCTCACACCCTAGCTTAAGGCAGCCTGCGAGAATCATGCATTCTTGCAGGCAAATGTATTGACAGGCTGCGAACCTTCCTCAAAAATATGATTTCTGGAAAGAGATAAAGGTAACTTTTCTTAGGATAAAGTTCTAATGAAGAGCCTGAGTTCACCAACATCATCACATCATCATGACGACCAAAATTATGGATAACACCCCCATGTCAAACATTGGTGGGAAACTTCCTGGGAGCAAAGTTCCACAGAGGAGTCTGGAATATATGGGGTTGATCCGACTTAGGATTTTTTTGTGGATGCGATAAAGGAACAGTATTACCCTGTTGGCAACTATGAGGACCAATGCATGAGATGGAATACACTACGGCAAGAGAGGGGCCAAGAAGTTCTGGAGTTCACCAATACCTTCCATACGTTGCGCACCAAGCTAGGTATCAAAGACTCTGAGTGACATTTGGTTCTGAAATACCGTGGGGAACTACACAGATACATCCAGACTAAAATGAATTTTCTGGACATCTAATCACTCGGTGATACTTATCGATATGTTGTTAAAATTGAGCAGAAATTTAAGCACTAGAACAAATGGGAATTCAGGTCTGCAAATCCGCAACAACCAAAGTATGACAAAGATGACCCTAACAAACAGTCTCCCAAAAACCAGTCCAAGACACAAGAAAAGAAGGGCCACGGGAAGACAAAGAAGGACACCGGAAAATGGTGTGATTTCCACAAAATCCCCTGGCACAACACCAATGAATGTCGCTCAAAACAGTCATTGGTGGCCGAGATCAAAGACCAGGAGCCGAACCCTTATTCAGAATCTGATTCTGAAAATACTGGTAAAGGATAGATCATTGATGCAGACCCCACTTCTATTGTCATGACCACAACAATTCAACCAAAAGAACCAATAGATCCTGAAGAGGGGGAGTGCCTTTTCATTCACAGATGTGGGTGAAGGGGGCTCTACTGCATTTTATTGTTGATAGCAAAATCCAGAAAAACCTCATCTCAACAGAGGTCGTCAAACAGTTGGGATTGTCGACAAAAACACACTCGCAGCCATACAACATTGGGTGGCTTCGACAAGGATGAGATCTCCGTGTTAGCCAATAGTTCCAATTGTCATATGGCATCGAACCCTTTAAGGATGATGTATTATGTGATGTTGCCCCATTGGATGTCTGTGATGTTCTCTTGGGACAACCATATATGTGGAGACGCCATGCTGTTTATGAGTCTCAACCCGTACTTTCATTGTTACTTTGGGGGGTCATCTCTACAGAATAAAAGAGGTAGTTACAACTATTGTTCCACCTAAAAAGTGTCGCAAGGTGGTATCTCATACTGCAAAATTCAGCTTCTTCACAATCTGTTCAAAAGGGTAACATAAGGACACTGCAACCACTACAGTCTCGCCCCCTGCACCTTCTATCCAACAGAAGCAGGTTGACAAGGTTGAAAAAAAGAGCAAAGATTCATTCTACACACCTTCCTCTCATGTAGCTCGACTTTTTGAACAACCTCATCTTCAACAGGTTCATGATATACTTCCACAAACTAAGCAGCGTGATGTCTCCAGTAATACAAGCAGCTCACCAAGATGCAGATCCAGCAAACGCTTTTCCCTCTCCCCCGGGAACTCAACGCAATGGATACCATTGTTTCCTAAGGAGGGAGGATTGATCCAAGTGGATATCGGTGGCCACCCACCTTTTTCGACTGGCTCAAAACAATTTTCTAGCAATTTTGTCAATTTACTATTTTTAGCAGGTTTTAACTTCTGGGGCCATTTTGAGGGCCTAAATGAAGGTTTTTCGAGATTGAGGTTCTCAACAACATCCAAAAGCATAATTGATCCCCCAAAAGGAATCTTCTCGATGATACCTTTCCAACGAGCTATCATACGCCTAAAACAGAGAGTGTATGTAAAAGTTACGACCCCAGAAAGTTGATGTACTAACTTACCCAAACGGGGCCCACATGACTTTTGGCGCGTCATCTCCTAGGGTTAGGTTTTTGGATGTCTAGGGTTTTTGGCATTCTTGTTTATTGTAAAAAGGCCTTCAAAGCTTCATTGTAATCATCTTCTTGCGAATGTGAGTAGCCATCACATCTCTTCTCAGAGATAAGATGACACCATTCTAGCGAGCCTTTCACTCTGTATTTTTACAGTCTCTGTATATTTCTTTCATTAATAGAAATCGTGTATGACTATATATCTGTGTTTATGGTTGCATATATGATACATTTATACTATATTATTGAATATCTATGATATCTCTGTGCATTTCTTTATTATATCTCTGATATCATTTCGTGCCGAAAATAATCTGGATCACCGACTGCCGAAACGCCGAAATCTATTCATGCTTTAACCGATTCGGGATTTCGCATACTGGGATTTCATGACTGGAAAATATGAGGGAACTTTCCCTTGGGTTTCTTGGGTGCCAAAATGCCGAAACTCATTCATGCTTAAGCCGATTCGGGATTTCACATACCGGGATTTCGTGACTGGCAAATACGAGGGAACTTGCCCTTGGGTTTCTCGGGTGCCAAAACACCGAAACCCATTCACGGTTAAACCGATTCAGGATTTCGCATACCGGAATTTTGCGACTGGAGAATACGAGGGAACTTGCCCTTGGGTTTACCGGGTGCTGAAACGTCGAAACTCCGAAAACCCATTCATGCTAAAACTGATTCGGGGTTTCGCATACCGGGATTTCATGACTAGCGAAGATGAAGGGTCTTGCCCTTGGGTTTCCTGGGTGCCGAATTGTTGAAAACATAAGGGAACCACTCTCTCTGGTACAAGGTTTCTAGACTTAGATCACAAAATCCTTCAACGGGTTCTTGGGTAATTATCCCCAGGCTTGGTGACCTGACTGAAAGGCCTCCCTAAATTACCGAGCTATGAACTCTGTGACAGGGGTGAAGTAAGCTCGTATGTTTACTAAAATGGTAGTCCTATCAAGGAACTCACCCCAGCTCTAGAATGCGAGGGAACTTCCCGGAAGGACGTGCCTTTGGGAAATCAAACCAAGGCATATTATGAGTCAAGTAAATGGGACAAATCTCAAGGGAATAGACTCGTAATCTGAACTTATTCATTCTATAAATAAACCAATTATGGTCATATAAGTATAAGCATGCATCCATTATTTATGATCAAAACACCAGGCAAACACTTCTATATAGAAATCATTTATGAGTGTACAAACATGAGCATGTGCCCATTATATTCAATTCAAGATACAAGATATAAACACTTATCAGAAAAACACCAGGTGTGACGTGACTGCTGAGAGGGGTGCTTGTTTCCACCCAACCGTAGGCTCAGTGACTCCAAACAGATTTACCACTAGCCACCCCCGAGCTAGACCACGATGCTCGAGATTCAGTCTCCTACTTCTAGCTCAACGAAAGTCAAGGACGAAGGTTACTCTCCTTCTCCTCTATTCAGAACTCCCTGTATTTCTCGAGTTTCTCTCGGTTCTCTTCTGCGATCTCTGTTGCGCGTGCTCTTCCCTCTTTTTCCTCCCCCTTTCCACACTTCCTCTATTTCCTTTTTCTCCGCAAGATTACATGTGGCGCGGATTTCCCCATCCATAGTCAGGTCTAGGGGCTGTTATGGATGGGGGGTTCCCCCCCATCCCCTCATAAACTCTTGAGGAGCCTCCCCACCTACCTATTTGACGAGAAATCCATTCTAGGGTCAGAAAGTTGCTTTGATCTCGGAGCAAGTAAAAACTAGTATGGTACTAGCCTGGTGGAAGTTAGCGCAACCATTCCAGGTCCCTTCCACCACATCTCATTAGCCATCGTGGTCTCTTTTAGCACATCCCCCTCCCAACAGTCATGCAACACATAATCATAACATAATTTGCATTCATTGACCTTTTATACAAATGTCCATCAAATCAAACATTCACATCTTTTGTGTTTGCCATAGTTCTTGGCCAATATAGTCATTTTTGTAGACTGGGGGAAACAGGGTGTTACAATTCCCTCCCCCTTAAAGTAACATTGTCCTTGATGTTCTATCTATCAATATGACGTGTATGTACAAAAGTAAACAAAATCGGATATGCCTATTTCATGGCATCTTCCATTTCCCAGGTAGCCTCATCCGGGCCTAAATGTTTCCACTGCACCTTGACCTATGCAATGGTTCTGTTCCAGAGTGGGGTTTCCTTTCTGTCTAGTATGCATTGAGGTTCTGGCCGGAATTCTCCCTCCGGTTCCACCTGGATCACAGACCAGTCAATTATATGATTAGAATTGTGTACATATTTCTTCAATAATGAAACATGGAAAAAATTATGTTCTTTTACTGTGGGAGGAAGTGCTATCCTATAGGCTACAGGTCCCACTCTATCTAGAACTTCAAAGGGTCTGCAATACCGAGGTGCCAACTTGGCACAAGATCCCATCCTCAGGGAACTCTTCCTGGGCCTAACTTTGAGATATATGTGGTCTCCCGTCTGTTTTGAGCGACCTTCAGGTTCTGTTTTATCTAAATCACTTGGTGTTCCATTTCTTTCAGTATGTCGGGTCCAATAGTAATTCTGTTTACGGGGTTACTCCAACTGACTGGAGTGTTTCACTGTCTACCATAGAGGACTTCGAAATGACTCGTCTTCAGGGATTCTTGGTAGCCGTTGTTATAGGCGAATTCCACTAATGGCAGGTAATCTTCCCACTTCTTGGGTTAATGCATTACATGCATTCTTAGAATGTCTTCCAATATTTGGTTCACTCTTTCTATCTATCCATCGGTTTGAGAATGATAGGCTGTGCTAAACAGTAATTTGGTCTCCAGAACAACCATCAAGGATTTCCAAAAGTTGGAAGTAAATTTCATGTCTCTATCAGTCACGATCTCTTTAGGCATACCATGTAGTCTTAATATCTCCTTCATGAATATGATGGCGATATATATTGCCTTGCAAGTCGATTTGACAGGGATAAAATGGGCGGACTTGCTCAATTTATCCACCACTACCATGATGGTGTCATTCTGTTTGGTCGATGTTGGTAATCCGGTGATGAAGTCCATGGAGATGGTTTCCCACTTCCATTTTGGGATTGGTAGAGGTTGTAATAATCCTGCTGGGTGCCAGTGTTCTGCTTTAACCTATTGGAATTCTAGGCACTTAGCTAAATAGTTAGCTATGTCTTTCTTTAACCTAGGCCAATAGAACTGTTTCCTAGTGGCCGTGATCATCTTTTGATATCTCGGGTGACCAACATATGGTCTTTTATGCAGTTCATCCATTATGAACCTCTTCAAGTCATCACAATCTGGAATATACAATCTATTTCTATAAGTTAGTAGACCTCCATCTATCATCTGGTAGCCTTCATACTTTATTCCTGTGGGTTCTTGCTCCAGGTATGAGGTCACGGTCTGGAAGAATGCGTCTGTTTCTTGTGCATTCCTGACTCTTTCTTTGACATTCGTCTCACAGGTGCTCACCACTGCCAGGTGAATTGTTTTCATACTTCTGCTAAGGGCATCAACCACCTTATTTTCCTTTCCTTTAACATGTTTGATTTCAAAATCAAACTCACTAAGGAGGGCCATCCACCTAGCTTGTCTATAATTGAGCTTTGATTGGTCAAACATATATCACAATCCACAGTGGTCTGTCATAAGTACAAATTTCCTTCACAGGAGGTAATGTCTCCACATTTTTAAGGCATGCACTATGGTGGCCAACTCTAGATCATGGGTCACATAGTTGACTTTGTGCTCATTCAATTTTCGGGATTCATAGAAGACTACACTTCCTCCTTGCATAAGGACTCCTCCGAGCCCTTCCTTACAGGCATCTGTGCACACAAGGAAGTCATTTTCGGGATCAACGATCTTTAGCATGGGTGCATGGGTCATAAGCTGTTTCAGGGATTGAAATCTTTCTTCACATTCTTGTGTCCACGTGAATTTAGCTCCCTTCTTCTGGAGGGCAGTGATTGGACAACAATCTTGGAGAATGCTTTTATAAATCTCCTATAGTATCCTACTAATCCCATGAAGGATCTTATATCTGAAATGTCCTTTGGGGTAGGACATTCCATGATAGACCTGATCTTGTTAGGATCTATTGCTACTCCCTCTTTAGATATGACATGGACCAAGTAATGTATTTGCTTCTAGGAAAAGTCGCACTTGCTAAATTTGGCATAGAGTTGATGTTCTCTTAGTACTTGAAGCACAATTCTAAGATGTTCCTCACGTTCCTCTCTATTCTTGGAGTAAATTAATATATCGTCAACAAAAACTAGTACAATTTTGTCTAGGAATTTGCTAAGCACATTGTTCATCAAGCACATAAAAGTGGCAGGGGCATTGGTCAATCCAAATGGTACTACTACAAACTCATAGTGACCATATCTCATCCTGAAGGCAGTTTTGTGGATGTCTTCACCCTTGATTCAGACTTGATGGTATCCAGATCTCAATTCAATATTTGACAAGATGGAAGCACCTCCCAATTGATCGAACAGGTCATTGATCCAGGGTAAGGGGTACTTGTTCTTTATGGTTACCTTATTGAGTTGTCTATAATCTATGCACAGTCGGAGGTCGCATAAATTTGCGGCACGCTCCTGGCCACGTCATTGACGGTGGTATCTTATTGAACATTGTAAATTCTTCGACTGTTCTGCTGTCGATGCGGGAAATCCCTTAGTAGATGTTCTTCTCCACAACCCCAACATTTCAAGGGTTCTTTCTTCAGGTTATCAATCTTTCCTGGGGTAGATCCAAAAGGTTTATTCCCACTCTGGGAGGGGAAATTCTGTTGGTGTACACTTCGGTTTGGGAATCTCATCCTTGAGTCCTTTTTATAGTTTTTAAATCTTGGGGATTTAAGCCCCTTTTTCTAGAATCCTGAACTACTCTTCTGCTTCCAGCCTTCATGAGGTTCTACCCAATGCCCAAGCTATTCATAACAATATCTTTCCTTTCAGATAGTATCTTCTAGGGTCTTTGGCTCATCGCAATCAATCCTGTTTTGATAGTCCTTAGGTAGTCCACTGATGAATCATTTCACCTTTTCATTTTCTACTTTTATATAGGGTACGTACCTGAGTAATTCGAGGAATCTGCTAACATATTCCTCTATGGTGCATTGCCCCATCTTGAGTTCATAGAATTATTTAGTCTTTTCGTCGAAATACTTTTCCGACAGATACTTCTTCCTGAAGTATTTCTCAAACCGTTCCCATGATAGGTCTTCTTCATGAATTCCTTTTACGTTCTTAAGGTCTTCCCACCAAATGGAAGCCTTCCCATTCAGGTTGAAAGTGGCTACTCGGGCCTTCAAATTTTATGAGAAGTCATGGACTCTGAAATACTTCTTTAGTCCAAGCAGCAAGGCCTCCGCTTCCTCTCCCTTCTTTATTTCACTGTCGAAAGAGGGTGGTTTGGCCTTCTTGAATTCTTCGAGATTATGATTTTTGGAATGATTTTGCTTCTTCCATTTTCTTCAGGAATAAGAACTAGTTATGCTACTAGAAGATCCCTCTGAGTCGCTAGTTTCCTTTCCAGAGGAATTGTCCGACGATTGTCCCTTATCTCTAGGGTGAACCTTTCTCGAGGTGATCCTATTAGTGTGGCCACTTAAAGGACCACATTTCTGTATCCCAGGTGGGCTTTGACTTCTCTTTGTTTGTCATTGGTCCGCGTGACTGGTGTTAGGTCCATGCTGCAATTGTCTTTGTATGTTGGACAAGATTTGCAGCAAGACTGCAATAATTTTTGTTTTCTTCTCTTTCTCTTTTATCAACCTCTCGTTGTCTGCCTTGCAGCTCCGTAGTTCGACCATGAGGCTTCTCACAGTCTCAGCTAGATCTGGAGGGGTCTCTACCGCACTCCTTTTGTTAGAATCTTCGTCTCTATTGTGGGAGCCATCCCCCACTTCGTGGTGCGTCACCATTCTATGCGTCTACAGTTTCCCGCGGTTGATCGTCTGCTTGTTCTGCAGGAAAAACACTTGTTGTTAGTAAACATTATATTCATTCACAATCAACGCATAATTCATATATATATATATATATATATATATATTCAAATGCATACACACAATAGGAAATTTTCATTCTTAACTTCGACTTTTGATAAAGGGGGTTAAGGTAGAGGGTTACTTCTTTTAAGAGTACTTTCCATGGAGTTTCTACGCAACTTGTTCATGAGACCAAGCAGGCCAAGTGTTGCAACCATGCTCTGGTACCAATTTGTCACACACCCACTATGACAACTAAGATTTTTTTTTTTTTTTTCTTAATGTCTTTTCTTCGAGGAACATAATCCCCAAATTACTATGGGGCCTAGCGCAGACCTTTCCTTCCCTTATCCTCCCCCATGTGATTGTTGGCTATGATCACAGGCCTTACCAAAAAGGTGCTTCCGGCTTTCACGATTCGGGGAATTGTGATGCAAGTGTTCCCCTATTCTCTGTCTTTCGAAATGCCAAAACATGAAAGGGTCTAACAGATCCTTAGCTCCTCCCTTGGGTCTCTTTTCATACGACCGGTCCTATGGCCTGGTGCTGGTCCTATAAATGCTTTCGGGGTTTAGCGATTCGGGAAATCACGATGCAAGCATTCCTCCTTTCCCTTTCGAGTCCCTGGAACCCGAAAGCCCAACGTCATCCGGATCTATGGTCCAGATCGTCGACTTGATCAACGACCCGAATTAAATCCCGACATTCTACCTTTTGGGGTTTTGGGAGGATCTTCACTCCTATTTCCCTGATCTTCAGAACCCTGGAAACATTAGATCTTGGCCACATGTCCCTACAAACAGATGGTCCCGATTCTTTCGGGACTCCTCCTTCATGCCACAAGACCCTGTCCGATGACCTAGGGCTCATCCATAGAGTGCATCGGGATTTAGCGTACTGGGATTTTGCGACTTGCGAAAACGAAGGGTCTTTCCCTTAGGTTTTTCTGGTGCTGAAATGCTGAAACCCATTCACGCTTAAGCCGATTCGGGATTTCACATATTGGGATTTTGTGAGTAGCGAATATGAGGGAACTTGCCCTTGGGTTTCTCGGGTGCCGAAACACCGAAACCCATTCATGTTTAAGCCGATTCAGGATTTCGCATACTGGGATTTCGTGACTGGAAAATACGAGGGAACTTGCCCTTGGGTTTCTCGGGTGCCAAAAAGCCGAAACCCATTCACGCTTAAGGCGATTCGAGATTTTTCATACCGGGATTTCAGGACTAGCGAATACGAGGGAGCTTGCTCTTGGGTTTCCCGGGTGCTGAAACGTCGAAAACCCATTCACGCTAAAAATGATTCGGGGTTTCGCATACCAGTATTTCATAACTGGTGAAGACGAAGAGACTTGCCCTTTGGTTTCCTGGGTGCTGAAATGTCGAAATGCTGAAAACCTGAGGGAACCACTCTCTCTGATACAAGGTTTCCAGACTTAGATCACAAAATCCTTCAACGGGTTCTTAGGTAATTATCCCCAGGCTTGGTGACCTAACTGAAAGGCCTCCCTAAATTACCGAGCTATGAAATCTGTGACAGGGGTGAAGTAAGCTCGTATGTTTAATAAAATGGTAGTCCTTTCAAGGAACTCACTCTAGCTCTAGAATGCGAGGGAACTTCTCGAAAGGAGGTGCCTTCGGGAAATCAAACCAGGGCATAGCATGAGTCAAGTAAATGGGACAAATCTCAAGGGAACAGACTCGTAATCTGAACTTATTCATTCTATACATAATATGATTATGGTCATATAAGTATAAGCATGCATCCATTATTTCTGATCAAAACACCAGGCAAACACTTCTATATAGAAATCATTTATGAGTGTACAAACATGAGCACGGGTCCATTATATTCAATTCAATATACGAGATATAAACACTTATCAGAAAAACACTAGGTGTGACGCGACTATTTAGAGGGGTGCTCGTTTCCACCCAAGCGTAGGCTCAGTGACTCCAAAGGGATTTACCACTAGCCACCCCCGAGCTAGACCACGATGCTCGAGATTCAGTCTCCTACTTATGGCTCAATGAAAGTCAAGGATGAAGATTACTCTCATCCTCTGTTCAAAACTCCCTGTATTTCTCGAGTTTCTGTCGGTTCTCTTTCGTGATCTCTGTTGCGCGTGCTCTTCCCTCTTTTTCCTCCCCCTTTCCACACTTCCTCTCTTTCCTTTTTCTCTGCAAGATTGCATGTGGCACGGATTTCCCCATCCGTGGTTAGGTCTTGGGGATGTTACGAATGGGCGGTTCACCCCCATCCCATCATTAACTCTTGAGGAGCCTCCCCACCTACCTATCTGACGAGAAATCCATTCTAGGGTCAGAGAGATGCTTTGATCTTTGAGAAAGTAAAAACCAGTACGGTACTAGCTCGGTGGAAGTTAGCACAACCATTCGAGGTCCCTTTCACCACCTCTCATTATCCATCGTGGTCTCTTTTAGCACATCCCCCTCCTAGCAGTCATGCAACACATAATCATAACATAATTTACATTCATCAACCTTCTATATAAAGGTCCGTCAAATCAAACATTCACATCTTTTGTGTTTGCCATAGTTCTTGGCTAATATAGTTATTTTTATAGACTGGGGGAAACAGGGTGTTACAGAATACAAGAAGGATGATATCAACATTATGAAGGAATAAGATGGAATACTTGTCAATATTCATGGAACAAAGCATCACCAAAATACTCTTCAACAAGAGATTATCAAAGACCAATAACCACTACAAATTGGAGAAGCTTCAACAAAAATACATGGAATCAAAGGAAATAAAATTATTCAACAACCATACACCAAGGATTAAGACCGAAAATAATTGATTTTGGATGTATAGATCATCAACAATGGAATGAAGAAAGAAGGAACATAAGAAAATCATATTACTTGGTTTCATCACATGTGAAGCCTTTAAATGAAAATCTTTGAGGACAAAGATTTTTGAAGGAGGGTACTATGTTATGAGCCAAGGGGGGCATATATATGGCTAAATCTGTATGATATGATCCCAAGGGGGGGAATATATGGGCCTAAATGTATATGTAATGTGTAAATACATATGTAATAGGGTCGACCTAGTGATAAAGGGGCCTCATGTGCAAGTGTGAATAACTATATATAAGAGATCATGTATTCATTATTGAGATGGAATTGTGAAGTATGAATGGTATTTGGATATTTGGAGGGGGTTCCCCTATTCTTTAAGGATTTATTGTGTAACTTATCTATATTGGATTTGTGCTCCACGTTGACATTATGTACACGGTGTATAATTCAATGATTTCATGATATTTGTAAGCATTTGGTTCTTAACATTGTTAGGGAGGCAGTGGATTCAGAGGATGGAAAACTCTGGAAAAAGGCCATGGATGAATAAATAGAAGCCTTGGATAAGAATGAGGCTTGGGATCTAGTGGAGTTTCCAACTAGAAGAAATCCCACTGGAAACAAATGGGTATTTAAAAATAAGTTGAATGCTAAAGGAAAAGTGGAGAAAAACGAAGCTCAGTTAGTAGCAAAGGGTTATTCCCAGGTTGATGGAATTGATTTTGGTGAGATTTTTTCTCTTGTTGCCAATTTAACTTCTATTAGATTTATGTTATCTATTGTTAATAAATTTGAATTTGAAGTAGAATAGATGGATGTGAAGACATCATTCCTACATGGGGATCTGAAATAATAAATCTATATGAATCCGCCAGAAGGATTTTCTGTGAAGGGAAAGAAGGAGCTGGTATGCAAGATGAAAAATTCCCTGTATGGTTTAAAACAATCACCAAGGATGTGGTATAAAAAATCTGATACTTATATGTGGGGACTTGGCTTCACAGGAAGCAAAGATGATGACTGTGTGTATTTTAAATTATTTGGTGATCATTTTATTTATTTGGTCTTGTATGTGGATGACATGTTGCTGATAGTAAACAACATGGAGATTATCTAGGATGCAAAAACTCAGTTGTCCTCTAAATTTGACATGAAGGACGTTGGTGTTGCAAATTTCATTTTGGGCATGGAAATTAAAAGAGATTGGAAAAACAAGAAACTTTGTTTAAATCAAAGAAAATATGTGGAGAAAATACTGCAGAGGTTTAATATGAAAGAATGTAAACCGACCAGGGTCCCTATTCATGTAGGTGTAAGGTTATATACAGATCAATTTCCCAAGACACAAGAAGAGGAGGAGGACATGTCTTGTTTTCCTTATACGAGTGCAATTGGTAGTTTGATGTATGAAATGGTTTGTACTAGACTAGACATTGCACATTCAATGGGAGTTTGAGTAGGTATACGTCAAAACCATGGAAACAACAATAAAGAGGGTTTTCAGGTATTTGCGTGGCACTGTTAGCTATGGATTGTGCTACCAAGGACGACTAGGATTTGACAGAGTGTTGGATATACATGGCTTTGCGGATGCAGACTAGGTTGGAGATCTAGATCATAGTAGATCTACAAGAGGGTATGTGTTTAACCTATTTGGAGGAGCAATGAGTTGGATGAGAAAAAGACAATCTTAAGTGGCACTTTCAACTATAGAAGTTGAATACATTGCAACCACTCATGCAAGCAAGGAAGAAGTATGGTTACAAAGATTTTGTTCATGTATTGGGTATTGGGTTGGTACAACAAGATGTAATGATAGATTGTGATATTCATAGTGCAATTTTTCTGGCGAAGAACCATACTTATCATTCAAAGAGAAAGCATATTGATGTTCAATATCACTTTGTGAGAGGCATGGTTGAATAAAATAAAGTGTTTTTGATGAAGCTGGACACTTTTAAGAATGTTTCATATTCATTAAGGAAATCTGTGAGCACTGAGAAGTTCTCTTGGTGTAGCTAGGATCTATGGGCATTGTTGACTATGTAACCATGTAACCCCCTGTATGCAAAGAAAACAACAAGTGGGAGAATGTTGGGTATGTGTTATATTATTATTTTTCCTTGGGAAATGTGTCACTTTTTTTCCTCGATTTTTGGGTTGCCTCTATTTTTGTGTCCATTATTGGCCGGTTTTCGACACATGGTTTTTCACTGATGGTTTTCTATTTTTTGTTAAGTAATTAGGGTTGTTGACTAATCTAGGTCATTGGATTTGGTTTTTGGATGCCGTTGACTCCTATATGTATATTGTATTGTAAACAATGTATGATGTGAATGCATATAGAATATGTTGGTTTTCCCGGTTTGGGTTTCGAGGGGAAAAATCTCTATGTAATGTGTGTATTTGAAATTGTATATTTTTTGTTCTTTTATTGAAAATTTGTTTGCAATAAAAAATTATACAAGGTTAAAATATACATCTCTCTCTCCCCCTCATCATGTATCCCCCTCCCTCTCCCTTTCTCTCTCTTTCTCTCTCACTCTTTGTCTTCCCCCCTCCCTCCCTCCCTCTATATTCTCCTCTCTCTCTATCTCTCTCCTCTACCCCTTGTTCCCTCTCTCCCTATTTCCCCTTGTCTCTCCCCACCTATTCCCCCATCTCTCTCTTTACCTCTCTCTCTCTCTCTATCTCCCTCTTACTCGCAATTTGATCTTTCCCTCCCCCCTTTTCACCTCTCTCCCTTTCTCTCTCTTTCTCTCTCACTCTTTGTCTTCCCCCCTCCCTCCCTCCCTCTATATTCTCCTCTCTCTCTATCTCTCTCCTCTACCCCTTGTTCCCTCTCTCCCTATTTCCCCTTGTCTCTCCCCACCTATTCCCCCATCTCTCTCTTTACCTTTATCTCTCTCCCTTCCTCTCTCTCCCCTTCCCTGCCTCAACCCCTAGTGCCACACTCTCTCTCCCTCCCTTTTTTCCTTCCTTCCCTCTATTTTTCTCTCTCACACACATTCTCCCTATACCTCCCCTCCCCTTCCCTCTCTCTCCCTTCCCCTTTCTCACCCCCCTTCTATATTTACCTCTGTCTCCTTGTCTCTCCCTAACTCCCTGTATCTTCCCATCTCTCTCTCTCTCTCTATCTCCCTCTTACTCGCAATTTGATCTTTCCCTCCCCCCTTTTCACCTCTCTCCCTTTCTCCTTGTTTCCCTCTCTTTATATCCATTACCCCCCCTCTCTCTTTACCACTCTCTCCCTCCATCCCTCTCTCTCTCTACCCCATCCCTCTCTCTCTCTCTCCATCTCACTCTACACCTGTCACTCTCTCTCCCCCTCTCTCTCCTTCTCTCCTTGTTATAGAAAATTTTGCCTCACCCCATGCAACTTTCTTAGAGGGCCTTTCCATTTCCCTATGCAGGCTTGAAGTCCCATTTTGTACTTCCTAGAGCCAAACAATCATATTTTTCCACATATACGTAGGTTTTACCATTACAAACTGTGTACATCAAGTTTGGTGCTCAAAATTAAAAATTGTGTCAAGCTTCCATGTCACATTACGAGATCCATGATCCTTGACCTTTCATATACTAGAAACGTTTCGACTCAACCTTCAATTCCATTTTAAGGGTATAAATTGTGAAATATCCAATTTGTGGGGGAGGGGAGAATTCAAATTTTGAGAGAAAAGATACTCTAGAGAAATTTTCACTTCACATTGAGTCTGCATCCCTTTATCCTTGAAAGTATAAACACATTGTTCAACCCCCAAGCTCTTCCCTCTTTGATGGAGAACCTCATTGTCTCCTTTATATGATCTTGCCTTTGGTGGAGGCCCAACCAGAACAGACTTAGTTTCTCGGTTCCGAGACGTGCCGACACGAAAGTTCGTCACTTATACACCTTTGTTGATCATTTTTAACAAAAATACTCTTTTCTCATCCAATTGATATCTTGCAAATATTTGAATTATTATTCCATGGGTGTATTTGTTATGATTTTTAATGGATTATGATATTGTATGTTCTAACATTATATATTATCACCATATGCTTGTGTATATTGGTTGTTGAGGACAAGTTGCAGGTATAAATATTTGAGTTTTGTTCTCAACTGTGGTCTTGATTGAACGTCCAGACGAGGTAGGATCTTTATCTTATCGTGTTAGCATTTTCATTTATATAGCATACTTGCAAATATAGTTGATCTCTGCATTCATTTCATCTATTGTGGTTTACCCAATGCCATAGAGTGATTTTCCTCATAAAAGAATTGGTGACCATACTGGGGATTGATATTCTGTTTTGGGGTTTGAAGTGTTTTCTCCTTGACTTTCTCTCTGTTAGCCTGAGTTTCCTTGTCACATGATTGCTCAACAACCTATTTTTACTTTGCATATGCATTTCTGGGCTTAACCCTTGCCTAGGAAGTGTTTTACTACATATATGCAGGTTTTCCCTTGACAGACGCGTACATACGTGAGATGTCCTTCTATGGGGCGCATACATACGTGGGTTTTTCTCAAACATTCCCGTACATCAACTTTTTAGACTTATTGGATGAGTTTGGTTTTTGCTGGGTGAGTTTTGATGGTTGTTGAGTCTTGTTGGGTCTCTATCCTAACTGTTGAGTGCTTGCAGAGTGATAGGAAACCTTATTATTTTTGATTTTTCAGGCAGTTTTTCTTTCTTATCATATTTTTCATTGGTTTTCCTTGCATCTTGGTCTGAGTGTTTGCTTCTTGTTATCTTGCTTGGCTTGCCTCTTTTTTCTTGCAATAGGGTATGTATATCAAGCTACTATTCAATCCTTGCATTTTTGTTTCTTTATATCGAAAATACAAAAGAATACATTTTGCTCATTTTTCATTTTGGCATTTTCTCTTTTGGTTGTTTAGTATTGATCTTGACAAATGTGGAAATATTGCATCTTATTGAAATTGTAGAGTTGCATTGAAAGTTGCATTTGAAAAGCTTACCATATTTTGAGAATTTAAGATTAGGACTTAGCATTATGTTCATATTCATTTCTTTGATATGTTGAGTCATAACATCATCAATTTCATGATCACATCTCTTGAGTAAACAAAGCCATTAAAAGCAATGTTGATTAAATAAAATTAATTAGAAGAGATTTTTATTTTTCAGAGTACACAAACAAGCATAGGATATAGGGCCTTGGAATATGATTTTGTGAGTAAAATTATCCAAGGATATTAAACTAAACATATGTGTCTCACTAGGGAGTGGTGAGATCCATTGTGTAATTAGTGATGTCAGGATGCTCTGATCACACCGGAGTTAAGAATGAGGTTGCACGAAGTTGGTTGCAGAGATAACCCTCTAATACCTTCTTAGCGTCAGATATATTTCTGAGGATCTATTTGTATTTGGGGGTCTTGATAATACCTTTACCTCCGTGAGAGGAGGTGATTTGAAGATTCTAGGCTTTGTTACCATACCCATATGGTGGACCTAACTTACAACTATTCACCTGTGCATTGGTTATATCGTGGTGGATCTAGTTGCTTGACATAGGTAACCACATAGGTTACTTGCAGGGGTTATTCTGTAGGTACCCTGAGTCAGATAAGGGTCGAAAATAACACAACCTTTATGGAGGATTACCTCTCCAGGGGGATTTCACCGAATATGATGTTAATCCTACGAGGGCCCTTATAATTGATTCTCATACCTCCAATATTTTGAAGGGAGTCTCAAGCCCCTCTTGGGAGAGACATACCTACTCAAAATGTAAATGTATTAAAATGGTTTGAGTAGGTGGATCAACAAGACTTTAAATAAAGGAAAATACAACATATCTCACTGCAGATTAGTGATGGGCCATTGGGCTATGGAGTCATAAACAATCTGCTCATTGAAGACATTTAAGGTCCCTATCAGACAAAGGATTTGTATAATGATGAAGAGAAGAATAAGAGAATAACATAAAGATGAATATTCACTAAGCAGAGATCCTCTCTACAAAGAGAATTTAGATGTGTCTGAATAGTAAACAATGATAAATAGGTGAGCTTACAACAGATCCTTTACTGCATCAAGAATATATCAATCAAAGGAAAATTTTAATCATTAAAATCAACAATACGTTCAAACAAGATGAAAAATAGAGCATCGGACATAGAATAAAAATATGATAAAACAACTCATATGAATCTTCAATAACATACAATTTACATCCACATTCCCCTCTGGCTTACAAACTGAAATATACAGTCATAAACATTTCTCAAAACCTCCTCCGGTCTTGGACCGAAACGCTCCCCTTTCTAATATCATTCCTCTGATGTATTTATAATCAAAACTGTAGACCACAACTAGGAGTGTGAGATGGCCTTCCTATCATAGGATTCTCCACTGCTGTGTGTCTTCTCTTGTTTGTCCCGTTCCTTCTGTCAGAAGAAAACTCTGGTTAGTATGGGCCTACAGGAAAAATTTCCCTCTATGGTACTTCGAGCAGACAACTTTCTATCTCCTCGGCTAGACCCTCCATGCTTCCATTTAAGGGGGTGGTTGATTTTTCAAACACCGGTCCTTCTTTCATTAACTAATTTCTCCTTTGGATCAAGACAAGGCCTAACGCCTAGTTTGTTTCCATGTGCTACTCTCAGAATAGACCCTATATAAACACGTGATTGTAGGAGTTGCCAAGGGAGGTTTGGATCCACACCGCTCTAACCCCTACAATCCACCACCAACTTCCATTGTAATATTCCAGATATAAAAAGTATGAAGAACATAAATAAACAACTAGAAATGGTAGATGAACAACAATATAACCAGAACAACACCACAATAATACCAAAATGACACTGGAATAACACCAGAAAGAGAACTTTGATTAATGAGAGAAATGTTCACTTGCCTCTTCGAGGGGGAAATCTCCATAATAGGAAAGCTCTATTACAATAATATCCAAGACAAAATTTCTCATACCCTCGAATCCTATTTATACTAAATATGTATATCAAAAGAACCACCTAGAGGAAGATCCTTCTAGAAGCGTAAGCTTCTATTAGGTCTTCTTACATTGGAATTATTATTCCTTATTGCTAGGCCTTATTAATATTGACCTTTATTACATGGAAATATATTATTCTACCTATGTGAGGGGTTAGGTCCCTAACATGTCCTCCCCCTTAAAAACAACCTTGTCCTCAAGGCTTGAGATGAGGAAATTGTTGCATAATGGTAGCTGGTTCCCAAGTGGCATATGATAGTGTTGTATCTTTCCACTGGACTAACATTTCCTTGATGGTTCGCTGATGCAGATGATGCTCACGCTGGTCCAAAATTGCTTGTGGCTATAGCCAAATGGAGCCTTCTTCGTCCAACTCGAGAAGGTTGGTTTGAGTTTGGCACTTAGATCCAATCACCTTCTTTAAGAAGGAAACATGAAAAACATGATTGAGCTTAGAATGATTGGGAAAAGATAAATAATAGACCACCTTTCCCACACGCTTGAGAACGGTATAACAACCATAAAATTTGGGTGCCAGTTTCTGACAATTGTCAAACTTAAGGGAATTTTGCTTGTAAGGTTGTAGTCGAAGAAACACCTGATCCCCTTCTGCAAATTGACATTCAGAGTGACCTTGATTTGCTTGTTTCTTCATGCGATTCTAGGCCATGACCAAATTCTCCTTGAGGGTACGAAGAATATCCTCTCGAATTGTAAGCGTTTGGTCAACCGTCTAGACCTTCGAGACACCTGGAAAATATGAGATAACTGAAGGTGGCTTTTGTCCATATACCTCTTCAAAAGGATTCATGTGGGTAGTTGTATGGTATAAAGTGTTGTACCACCATTCAATGAGTGGTAACCATTGAGCCCACGAATTTTTCCTTTCCGATGCAAAACACCTCAAATATGTTTCCAAACACTTGTTGACAATTTCATTTTGACTATGATTCTGGGGATGATAAGTTATGCTGAGATGCAATTGGGTTCCTTGTAGTTTGAACAATTCTTTCCAAAAATTGAAGCTTGAAGACTTGATCCATGAAAAGTTGAGACACAGTGGATGTTGTAAATGGGTGTTGAAGAGCACAAAAATGATAATACTTGGAAAGACGATCAACTACCACCATGATCATTGATTGATTGCCCGATTTAGGTAAGCCTACAATAAAATCCATAAAGATATCTCACCAAATAATAGGTGGAATTGGAATCGGTTGTAGTGTGCCAGGAGATTTGATTGTTTCTCCCTTGGTGCATTGACACACATCAAATTCAACCACAAAATTATGAATTTCATGTTTCATACCATCCCAGAAAAAAGAATGTTTGACCCGATCATAGGTTTTTGTAAACTCGGAGTGCCTAGCTGTGGGTGTAGCATAAATCTCAGAAAGTACTATGGATTTAAGTTTTGACTGTTTAATTAAATAAAAATGGCCTTTGTATCGAAGCTCATCATTGAGCCAAGAGTACCCTGGGGAAACTGGAGAATTGGACTGCAATTGTTGTATCAGATGTGAAATTTTGGGATCATGTAGCCATTCCTGGTGAACAAATTGGAGCCAATTTGGTAAAATGAAGGAGAGAGAAAAAAGGGACCCTTCATCTTCATATTTTCTATAAAGTGCATCAACAACCACATTCTCTTTGCCTTTTTTGTAAATGATATCATAATCATATCCAAATATATTAGTAACCCATTTGTGTTGCTCTAGGGAGGAAAGGCGTTGTTCCAGAAAATACTTGAGGCTTTGATGATCTGTCTTAATTTGAAAGAGTTTCCCTAATAGATAAGGGAGCCAAAGATCCACGACATGCAAAATAGCCAACATTTCCTTTTCATAGATTGTTTTTCCCAAATTTTGCTCGGAAAAGTTTTTGTTGGTAAAGGCCAAAGGCCGAACCTCTTGCATAAGGACATCGCCAATTACTTTCCCATAAGAATCACATTCAAGGACAAAGGTCTTTGTGAAATCCGGAAGGGCCAGGACTAGATTGGTGCACATGGCCATCTTCAAAGTTTGAAAAGCCTAAGCAGTTGCTAGAGTCCAAGTGAAAGAATTATTTTTAAGGAGTGCAGTGAGAGGTGCCACAATATTTCCATAATTATTAACAAATTTGCGATAATAACCTATTAAACCCATAAATCCATGAAATATTTTGAGAGTATTGGGGTGAAACCAATCTTGCATAGATTCAATCTTTTAAGGATCCAACCTGATGCCAACCTTCCCAACAAGATGACCCAAGTACTCGACTTTTGAGGCACCAAAAGCACATTTATATTGTTTGAGGAAAAGTTGGTGCTGAAAGAGGAGATGGAGAACTTGATCCACATGCGAAAGATGGGTTGTACAGGTTTTACTATAGATGAGGATATCATCAAAGAAAACTAAGACAAAATGATAGAGAAAAGGATGGAAGACATGATTCATGAGGATTTGGAAAGTGGAGGGAGCATTACACAGGCCAAAGGGTATGGCCAAAAACTCATAGTGGACCTCATGAGTTCTAAATGAAGTCTTAGGAATGTCTTCCTCTTTCATACAGATCTGGTCGTAGCCAAAATAAATATCAAGTTTAGTAAAGAACCAGGTGCCACTCAATTCATCCAAGAGGTCTTCAATGAAAGGAATGGGAAATTTGTCTTTAATGGTGAGTTTGTTGAGGGAATGGAAGTCATGACACGTTCACCTAGAATATTCTTTCTTAAATATCATGACCACAGGAGAAGAGTAGGGGCTCGTACTAGGGCGAATAACGCCTGCATTGAGAAATTCTTGAAAACATTTCTCAATTTCATTTTTTGGGGAAAAGGGTTGATGATAGGGACGAATATTGGGAGGAAGGCTTCCTGGGACAAGGGGAATGGAATGATCATGAACACCACGGGAAGGAGGGAGTCCCCGGGGAGTGGAAAAAACCACTTGATGTTTAGAGAGGATGGATTGAAGGTCCCGCGACACAGAGGGTGTCTCAGTTGCTTATATGGCATGGAATTGGGAAATAATGTCATAATGACCTTTTTTGAGTAGATTTTCCATGCAATGGGAACTAATGATCTTTGGGGAACCGAAAATGGTGCCTTAGAACTTATATGGTTGGACCTCCTAGTCGAATTGCATGGTTAATTCTTTAAAATCCATGAGAATGGGACCCAAAGTCCTTATCCATTCTGCACCCAACACAATGTCACAACTGACCATGTCGATAGCAAACATATGAGATTTCAGGCGGTATTCACCAATTTGGAGACACACATTTTCATAACACCCTCCACATTTCATGGGTCTACCATTGGCAATCATGATTTGAAAATTATTGACTGCCCTGATATAGAAATTAGTTTCTTGGAAAATGTGGTGATGAATAAAATTATGGGTGCTTCCACTATCAACAAGAATGATGACCTTCCTATGCTTGATGTAACCAATTATCTTGAGGGTTTGGGGAGAAGAGAAGCTAATGAGAGAATTTAGGGAAATGATCGGTTCTACTTCGAGAGGGTTTGAGGGTGGGGTTATATCAGTGGGTTCAAGTGACATAGACACAAGGGGAGCCTCAACATCCTCTTCTAAAACATACTCCAATATGGCCATAAAAAGATTTTGTTCCTCACATTTGTGTCCTGGAAGATATTTGTCATCACAATTATAACAAAATCCATTCAGTTGGCGTTCAACCATTTCAACCCTGATCAATTTCTAGATCTTTAGTGGGGTAGAAGGAGGAGTGGGAGTTACTGGTTTAGTGCGATGAATAAAGGAGGGTTTTTTATTTTGAGAAGAGACAACCTGTTGTGATTCCTTATCTCTTTTAGTAGTGTCCACACAACTTTTAGGTCAAGCCATGCAGACATGGGCACAAATATCATCCTTGAGGCCACTGATAAAACATTCTCAGAAAAAAGCATAAGACATGCCCTCTGTATGAAAATCCAGTCGCTTAAAAGAAGCTATAAAGTCTTCCACTATGCCATATTGTTTCAACTTTTTCAAACAACCTAAATGGTTGGTTTCAATATCAAATCATTCATAAATATCTCCCACAAAGTGTGTCCAAGACACATACCCTTGGAGGGAATTTTTTCTCCATTGCCATCATTGCCAACATTCGTGATCTAGATGGAGAACACCATATCAGAGTTTGGCCAACTCATCCGTAATTCCATACAAAAGGAAATAATGTTCCATTTTGAGTTACCCAACCAGTGGGATCTGAGCCATCAAATTTTGTCACATACACCCGTGGAAGGTGTAGATCACGCTGAAAGTGATGGGGCTGAAAATTATGTGAATGAGAGGAAGTTTCAACTTTGGTATGAAAAGGTGGGTGAGATAAGGGAAGATATGCAGGGATATGTAGCTTGGCGCAGATCATCGTAGTGATTGATTCAAAATGGGTAGTCATGTCTTGTTTGAGTTCTGTGATTGAGGCAACGATTGAGGCAACTATGGAGGAATGCATTTTTTGATTGATGGAGACAATATTGTCACTGAGTTGTCACACTTCTTGTTGGGTTACTGTGAAATTAGAATGCAAGGTATTGAAGCGAGCTTCCAAGTCTTGGCTATGGGTATGGGCCATGATGACGAGGGAACACAAAAAGGGGCAGGTGGGACCACACAGAAAATGGGTTATGGGTGAAGTGTATCAAAATAATCAGGGTGACGAGTTGAATCCAATGGGGTAAAGCCTAAATAAGGGTGTTGGAAGGGGGTTGGGTCCACAATTTATTTTTTTGCTGAAGTGATGAAATGCCCAAATGTTTAACATTAAGAAATGTGTAGTAATTTCATAACTCGAATGCAGGAGACACAATTGCGTGACAATAGATATTGTCTATTATGTTTGTGTTTCCTTGCCAAGGGTTAGGTATTGAAGGGTTCTACAGAGAAGGGTTTTACTTGTGTTATATCTCTTTGATATACATGAGGGGTCCAACAGTAGTACTCGGCCCAATATCTCAGGGCACCAACTAAGGAGGTTAGACCGTACCCTTAGCTGTACTACCCAACTAACCATGTACTAGAGATAATATTCTCGAGTGTTTTTCTCATTGGCACTATAGCAGTCAGGAGGCTGATCGATTTATCTATGGAGGGCTTCAGGATATCTTGGCCAATCCGTATACATGTGTTGTATGATGCACTACCACTCGAAGGGGTACCAACAGGGGTTACAAGGGTGGACAACATATGTGCTCTTAAGTACCTCTTGTATTTCCTACGTGTATGAATCTATGAACATGGTTTTATGTGTGTAACGACAAATATTTGTAGCTTAAAGACGTCAGAATACGTCTCTACCCTGAAAAAAATTAACCCACAATTTTCTATCGAGCAAGTTTCTCTGATACCACTTGTAATATTCCAGATAGAAAAAGGTATGCAAAACATAAATAAATATATAGAAATGGAATATGAACAATAATATAACTAGAAAAACACCAAAATAATACCAAAATGATACCAGAATAACACTAGAAAGAGCACTTTGATTACTGAGAGAAATGTTCACTTGTCTCTGCGAGAGGGAAACCTCCAGCAGAGCAGAGCTCTATTACAATAATATCCAAGAAAAAAGTTCCCATACCCTCAACTCCTATTTAGACTAAATATGTCTATCAAAAGAACCATCTAGAGGAATATCCTTCAAGAAGTGAAAGATTCTATTGGGTCTTCTTACATTGGACTTATTCTTCCTTATTGCTAGGACTTATTAATATTGACCTTTATTACATGGAAATATATTATTCTACCTATGTGAGGGGTTAGGTCCCTAACAACCATGTACCTCTTTAGCTATACCTTGGTTTCGATTGCGGGACCTCTCTAATATTTTAGCATTCAAGCACTTTCAATCTCTACAATGAAGTGTGGTCGTTGATCTTGTCACAATTCGCGATCTGGGAATGCCCTACTTTTCTTGCCATGCACTGCTCTCGGATGGACCCTACATCAACACTTGATTGTAGAAGTTCTCAAGGGAGGTTTGGGTCCACATCGCTTCGACCCTCACAATCCACCACCAACTGCCATGTACCTCTTTCACTTTACCATGGTTTCGATTGCGGGATTGATCTAGAATTTTAACGTTCGATCATCTTTTGTCTCTGCAATGAAGTGTGGTCATTGATATTGTCGCAATCCATGATATGGGAACACCTTGCTATTTTAGCATCCCCATAAAAATATCTGTTTTCCAACTCTAGAATCCTTTTAACCATGTTTAGAGATGGAGCCAATTTTTGTGCTTGGGAGCTTTGAATGTTGAGTAATAATATGTCCCGGAGGATGATCTCCTTAATCTAACATGGTGGCTTGACTTCATTGTGCTATCACAACTATTGATGGATGAGCACCATGTATTGAATTGAAAAAAGAGCCGTGGAGTGGTAGGGCATGAAGCAATGTGTCATCTTGACGTCACTTCGGGACTTCGGGATGTTTGGATGGAAAAATCCCGAATTAACTTTCTCTCGGTTGATGTGGAAAGCTCTCGTTACTTCAGGACTTCGAGCTTCTGGATATTTTGAACGTGGGAATGAATATCTCCCGAAGTGACTTTCTCTCGTTTAACATGTCAGTCTCTCGTCACTTTGGAACTTCAGGCTTCGAGATATTTTGAACGTGGACATGAATATCTCCCAAAGTGAATTTCTCCCGTTTGACATGGCAACCTCTCACTATTTTGGCGACTCGATACTTTGACACTTCTGTCTAGTCATTAATCCTTGCGCAAATTTGAAATACCAAATGTATGAGAGACATTAATCTGAACTACACATGGGATCTCCGCCATTGAAAATTTAACCCACCTATTTTATTTTATTTCAAACCTGAAATGGACTACTCTGAATGCTGCATTTTGATCATATTTTTTCCCTACACATACAACATAATTGACCGCCCTGAATTTATCAACCAGAAGAGGAAAAACTTATAGGAAGGTGTGAATAAAAGAGAGTGAATCGATAGAGGTGTAGACCTAGGTTTTAACATAACTACATATGACCCATGACAACTTTATGTGCTAGCATTTGGCTCCACAGGGGATGGCATAATCCATGTGAGATGCCAAGAACAAGAAGCTTCAGTGTCTTCTCCTACGACTATGGGGTCACTTATTCAAATACTAAAAGAAAACTGAAAACTAAAAATCTTGCACACGTGCTTATTTATATACAAGACCCAACTCTAACTGATCTTTACAATGCTCAGGTGAAGGCAAACTTCCACCATAGCCACCCAAAATGTTTGGTAACATAATTCTTCTTTTCACTGCAAATGATCCATAAAAGGTAAGGGAAGTATGACAGCAGAATGAACACATGTTTTGGAACACTGACAATACCTCCAAATGATGATAAGATGATTAATTTTGTAGGATCCAATGCTTTTGGAAAGTTGAACTCCATATATAACCCCATAAGGCCATAAAATTTATAATAAGGCATGCTAAACTGGTAAAAAGTTACCTCCTTTATTTCATCACTACTCACCTGTTGTTTGATGTTCTCAACGTGTACAAGTGGATAAAGGATTGATGCAGGCTTGCTAATCCCAGGTGATATATGCTCATTTATGAGTGTTAGAGATGAGATAAGATGAACATTTAGCTCTTCCTTTTCTCCTTCATGGCTCTCCCAAGGATCAGATACATAATTATCATATACAGGAACCATGTTGTTGGCCCTCAACCAAGTTTTAAGGAAACATTGGTCAGAGTTGGCCCACTTTTGGAATGCGACACATTGGTTGAGGAAGGAGTTCCCAAGCGGAGATGAGATCACAAATCTCACTTATTTTGTGGGCTATGTGGACCCAGTAAGGGGTTCTTTAGGGTTTTGGTATTGGGTTTATGGGATGTCGGCCCATGGGTTATCCCCATGTTTGGCCCTATTGTAAGGGTTTGTAAAAGTATAAATAAAGAAGAATGTATGGTAGAAGTAGAAGTTGTTGGAGCTAAGTGCAGGCAATTGAATGGATTTGTGCAAGGGAATGTTTGTGTATTAAGTCTTTGTGCTTGATAAGAGTTGGCTTGGTGCCTTGACATAATTTTGGAAGGAGGATCTGGTGCTCAGTGGGTAGATCTCTTGTCTGGTGTGAAGCTCGACTCTATGGCTTAGTGCACAGGAGTAACTGAATGTAAGAGATTGACAAATAATAAAGAGACGAAGTGGTTGGTGGATGTAGCCCCACACTAGGGTGAACCACATACATCTTATATTTGTTATGTTTTGCTTATTGCTTAGATTAGATGTGTAATGGTTATGTATGTGTTTCTTAACTACATTTATTATGTTAGAATGCTAGATCAGATTCAAAGTGCTAAGTGCTAAGTGATTGAAGTGCTTAAAATTTTTTGCTACTACGCTAGATCTATCTTAGATATGTTTTGCGATGTTCATAATGTGAATAAAATAATGCATGTTGCTTCCTAAGCATTAAAAAAATACCTTGCGAAGTGTTATTATCACAGATCTGTGTCCCAACCTAGTTACAGACACCTGCATCCTATAACTCCCCTTGCTTCTACCTTGGGTGAGACTTCACCTGCTTCGCAGGTGTTTATGAAAGGGCTGGTAGTCGGGGTTTTGTTGGTGCATTGTTAAGCGTTGAAACCTGGGTCTGCCCCTATGAAAACAAATGGTTTCGTTGCCGGGACCTGAAAATGTGATTGCTGGGAACTGAAGTAAAGAAAAAGAGAAGATCGGTGCGTAGATCTATTGTTGAAGTGTGCATTACTATACCTGACTTGAAAAGATTTGTGCTAAGAAAGAAATTTGATCTAAATAAAAGAGGTAAGATCCGAAAAGAGGTAAATATTTGTTCTTTCACAAGAGTAAGATAAGTGAAATTTTTTGTTTTGAAAGCATGAACTTAAGTATGTTTAATAGATTCTTTCCTAGTCTGAAGGCTAGGGCGCAGTAGAAAGAAAGAGTTGATTTGGGTAAACTTAATGGAAGCGAAGAAAGATATGTTATTACTATGCATAGACAAAGTTTTTGGACTAATAAATGGATGCAGGAACCCAGAAAGAGTTTTTGCAGATTGTAGATCCAACACTATGATCCTAGTGCATAGTATAGAAGAGGTTAGGGAACATTTAAAAGAAAAAGAGGATTGACATTGTGTTATAACTGCAGAATACTGGGACATCTTGCTAAGGAATGCCCTGGTGCAGGTCCCATTTGTCTTTGGTGTAATATTGTTGGTCATGAAGTTGAGGATTTCCCAAGGATGATTGCTAAAGTTAAAAGGATGAACATGAGACAAGAAAACTATGAAGAAAGTCAAGAGACTAATGGTATGTTAGAAATTCATAAAGAGAAAGAATCAGAGGAAGTTTAGACTATATTAGTACAATTGAAAGAAATGATGGATGTTCATAAAAATGTCAGTTTACCAGAGATTCTGAAAGTAAAACAACGCATAAGTGAAAGAATAGAAGACTTCGACATAGACTATGTCTTGGTATATATATATATATATATATATATATATATATATATATATATGTATGTATATATATTTATGTCTGGCGGAATCAAAAACTAGTTGGGCACGTGCTCACGTTACACGTGGCCGTGTTATCCAACTTCTACCACTATAACCTCCAGGTGTGCCCACAATTCCCCTTACGCGACACACATTGTAAGTCGGGGGGAGTTGAACTCGAAACCTCATGGAACTTCATTTTCATGGCACTTGCCAATTGAGCTGCCCCCTCGGGGGCCAAACACAAGTGAATATTATGACAGAAGAAACTTGGAAAATTTTGGGAAAACCTACTATGATACCTTCATTGGGAAGGATAGGCTTGTTTAAGGGAAAGATGATAACCCTATGAGGAAGAGTTACTAATGTACCTATTATTGTTCATGGAACATCAACTGAAGAAGAATTTGAAGTCATTAAAATTGTTGGGGACAATGTCCCTTTCCCACTTTGTTTAGGTAAGACTTGGATTGAGAAAGATCATATTAGAATGAAAGTAGAGGAAGAAGCCACGAAAAAGAAAAAGAAAGAACTAAGGGATTTCATAGCTAGAAAAATAGACCGACTCATAGAAGAGCGAGAGGATAAGTCAAAGAAATAGTACAAAGTAACAACACATGAGTGACATAAGGAAAGAGAATTAGCCGGCAAGGTTGAAAGAATGAAAGAAGGCTTGAAGAACTTATCTATGCAAGAAAGAAGTATATCCACACAGAAATTATTAAGAAAGGGGACATTAAATTTACACCCTTTGAGGGCACATCAATAGTGTGAAGTCACTATGCTAGGAGAAAATAAGAAAAATAATGGAAAGCGGATTCCCAAAAAAATTAGAGAAACTTAGATCATAGGAAAGAAGGAAAGGAAGCTCAATAAAAATAAAGTTAAGTTGGAAAATATACAAGAAGCTATAGAGACCAGATTGAAGACTTTGTAGACTGGAACCTCACAGGAGGTAGGTTCGCGGGATTTGAACCTCGTTGGAACAAAAGGACCACACAGAAGGGGACTTCACCCTGGAGAAGTTATATGACCATTGGAGGCACCCCGAATGTTAGAATGACGCTCTAGAATGGTTAGAAAACACATTTATGGGCTGATGGACAACTTTTGGACATTGAGACAATGCCATAATAGACAGATTTACATTGATGAAAGCATTTCCTGGGCATTGGAAGATCTGTTACGATACCCAACTTATATAACTAGTTGGTCGATGCATTGAGACCACTTTTTTCTACCTGTGATTGACTGAACTAAATAGAGAATTTTCCAAGTGTCGAGTTGTGTCATCTCAAACTAGGCCCCGCCTGTCTGTTCGTCTACCCCGACCTGTCTATTTAAAAGTTAGAATGTCAACTGAACCTAGTGAATTAGATAAGTCTATCGAGGAGGTCCTTAAGAATCTAATGGCCGACAGACCAATATTTGAAGGTGTCCAGGCATCATCGAATAAGGGGACTACAGGATTCCCCTTTGACTGGATGTCATTCTAGTTGTGTCAACCCCTAAACTAAACAATGAAGTAAGCACCGCAATGATCTCGATAATGAAAAGAAGATCTCTTCAATTATACCTGAGTATATCATACCTTTGGTTGGCGCTGCTAACTTCGAAAACATTTCCTGAGACTATGAGTAGACCGTGTTCACCGCATACATTCCAAAAGGAATATACGTAGTTGGGAGCTAGTTAGGACAAATCCCTCTACTGAAGAACAACGACTTCAATTTAGGTGACAGAAAAAACTACACCATGTTAGCGCCCCATCAATATGTTATGAAGACAACTGGAAAAAAGCCTCGCCTTGTCTCACAACCATGGATTAAGGATTTGGCGCAGTCCACCATGCTGAATGTAATAAATATCCCCCTTTTTGGTCGCCACTAGGAGGTTAGCGCTTGCATTAAACTCCTCATGTTGTGCTGTCATGGCGGATACATGTGGCTCGACCGAAGGATTACTATGGATTCGGTGCTGATCCACCAGATTACAGGCTTGAGTGTGAAGGGACCTGAACCTCAATAGTTTTATCTAAGGAAGGCCTCAGAATGTTCCCTGGTACAATGCATCAAGGAAGCTTACTGAGAAGTAGAGAAAGGAAAGAGAGGTTACAAGGTAGCCTCTATACAGGATGGAGTAGTGCACCTCTCTTGCCAACTCATAGATGGAAATATCGTAAGGAAGAATCACCCCACACAGGTCACCGGGTTCGTGGTGGACCTCGCAGAAAAATGCGTGGAGGGCATGCAGATGATCTGGGTGAACTACCTCATCAATGAGCTGGAGATGGATTTTTGCGAAGCCTAGGATTTGGGATATGAATTCCACTACAACTGGCTAATAATTTTGATCACATTTGTCACTTGGAAAATGCCTGAAGGAGCCACCTTCCTAGAGATCGAACCTTCAGATCCATTCGTCGCTCGGTTTTCAACCCTGTCGTATACCAATGACATGACGAAGCAGTGGCAGTCCAATGCCATGTTTCATGCATACTATAAAAAATTGAAGGTTTCCATTGAGTCATTTCTGCACATCACACTGCGCACCTTGCACCAGTATAGACCAATAGAAAATTTTCACATAGATCCACATTTCATCTACATCACTACGTGATGAGACAAGAACCAGGAAGAATTACAGTCATACTACAAGCTAACATATGAATACATGGAGCATATTACAAAGGAGTGGCTAGAGTAATTTTTTGTACCTTTCACTGATGTAGAACTATCTGAAAGTGACACCATAGGAAGCCCCATAGTCACCCGGGTCGAGCATGTCATAAAACCTAGTAGGACGAAGAATAATAAAAAGCAGGAGGAACTCCAGGATATAGAAAGTGATGAGAAGAACAACGCTTCTGAAGATAATGGGTCTGGATCGATCGAAGAGGAGGAGAAGATGAAGAAGAAGTACAAGGAGGAGGGGATGAAGGAGAATATCGAGGAGGAGGTGAAGCCACACTGCCTAAAGACCCCCCTACTGGAATAGTAACACCAAAAAAGAGGAAGGTTTCTCCGCAGCAACCTTCAGCGAGTAAGAAGATCCATGCTAATAAGCCCCAGTTAGAGGTCACACTCACAAAGGATGACATCAGTCTAGCCCATGGAGCTATGGAAGATGCTTTCGAGGAAATCTTGTAGAGATATGGATAGAAGCAGGAGGAGATATATGGAAGGATTGAGAAGTAATTGAAGGAATTACAACAAGCTGTCTGTTTGGTCTGCGTAGTACCTACTGTGCCTTCCTCATCACAGATTGTAGAATTAGGGGATGAACCAACCCAATTTAGAATACTGATGGATGCAATAGAGGCTCAACTTCAGAGAGTCCAGGAAGAGAAGGAGAAGGCTATAGAAGCCTTGATATAGGATAAATATGGAGTCCTAGAGCAATTAAGAGCAGCCCAGGACAAGGTATAAACTCAGGAAAGTGAGAAAGTAGAGCTTCAGGTGAAGCTCCAGGAGGAAAAATCCTAGCTATAGAGAGAAAAGGAGCAGTTTCTCATAGAGTGGGCCATGTTCAAAGAAGTTGTGAGTAAATAATGTCACTCTGTGCTAGGCTTGGCACAGGAGGAGCAAGAGTCAGTCAAGGCTCAGGTAGTGAATCTCACCGAGACCCTCCAGTAACTTCAAACTAGGGTAACATATTTGGAGGCCCAAACAATACTGAGCACCCCACAGGAGGTGCATGAATAGAGGGAGGATATTGCTAAGAGAACATTAATAAGGATAGTAAACCTCACCTCAGAATGAAAACATCTGAGTGATAGAAGCACACAGACATATGAATTCCTCACCGAGGATCTAGAGCTAAGAAAGATGGAAGCGCAGTTATAGGAGGTGCAACAACATGAATTTTCAATGCAAGTGTAGATGAAGTTGCTCACTGTGGTAGAAATAATGAAACGATCCTAGGAGCAACACACAGTACAACAACAGATTACTACCCTCCAGGGAAAGGTAATGGAAGTCACACAGAAGTTGCAACCTGTGCAGGATGAAGCCTAAAAGGTGTTCGAAGAGATTGATGGACAGAGCTCGCAATTGGACCAAGTGGTTACATCAGTAGAACAATGCCTGGAAGGGCCTATTATAGAGTAGACGATCTGGAATCTTGTTGAGAAAGAGGCTCAGGTGAAGTAGAAAGTCGAGGTAGCTCGAGTTAAGCTCGAGGCCTTCGAAGCATCATTGTCTAGATCTGAGTGACTTGGGATGAGTCACAGGTGAGTGTTGGGGGCTTGTTGTCCCTCGACCAAGTTTTAAGGAAACATTGGTTAGAGTTGGCCCACTTTTGGACTTTGACACATTGGTCGAGGAAGGAATGCTTAGGCATAGCTAAGATCATAGATATCACTTATTTTGCGGGCTATGTGGACCTAGTAGGGGGTTATTTAGGGTTTTTGTAATGGGTTTATGGGATGTCGGCCCATGGGTTCTCCCCATGTTTTTCCCTATTGTAAGGGTTTGTAAAAGTATAAATAAATAAGAATGTATGGTAGATGTATAATTTGGAGCTAAGTGGAAGCAATTGAATGGTTTTGTGCAAGGGAATGCATGTGTGTTAAGGATTTGTTCTTGATAAGAGTTGGATCGGTGCCTTGACCTAGTTTTGGAAGGAGGATCTGGTGCTTAGTGGGCAGATATCCTGTTTGGTGTGAAGCTTGAATTTGTGGCTTAGTGCATAGGAGTAACTGAATGTAAGAGATTGATGAATAATAAAGAGATGAAGCAATTGGTGGATGTAGCCCTACACTGGGGTGAACCACGCACATCTAGTGTCTTATGGTTTGCTTTGTGCAAAGTTATATCTATTATATTTTTATTAGTGCTTAAATTAGATGTGTAATGGATATGTATGTGTTTATTAACTACATTGCTTATGTTAGAATGCTAGATATGATTCAGAGTGCTAAGTTCTAAGTGATTGAAGTGCTTAATATTTCTTGTTAATGCGCTATATCTATCTTAGATATGTTTTGTGATGTTCATAAGGTGAATAAACTAATGCATGTTACTTCTTGAGCATCAACAGAATACCATACGAAGTTTTATTATCACATATCTATGTCCCAACATGGTTACAGACACCTATGTCCTGCTTCTACCTCGGGTGAGACTTTGACTGCTTCGAAAGTGTTTCTGAAAGGGCCGGTAGTTGGGTTTTTGTCGGTGCGTTGTTAAGCGTTTAACCTTGGGTCTGTCGCTGTGCCAACACATGCTATGAGGTTCCAAAGAAGATATGAAAAAACTTTTCTCTTCATCATCTTCGTTGGGATATTCATCAAAAATTGGATGTTCTTGGTCAGTATTTGAAACTTCTTCATCATAAGAAAGGATGCTAAATACATCTATTTCAAGAAAAAAAAATCCTCTGCATTTCCTTCATAAGAGGAGCAAACAAAATATGCCTTCAATTTTGAAAAGATAGGAAAAAACAAAGAGGAATCTTCCATAGTTTTTTTAACTAACTTATCATTTATCTCATCTTCATTATCAGGAGAAATATCTACTGATGTATAAACTTTCTCTTTGATATAAAAATATTCAAAAGAGACATGTTGATCTTCATAAACATTTGAAACAATAGATACATCTGATATGATGCCAGATGTTTCTATGTTATTTCTATCATAATGAATATCATTCAACACCTCTCGATCTTCATGGAAAATGCTTTCTTCCATAATAAATGATTCATCACAAATATCGTTTTCGTGACTAGAAGAATCTTTATGAAGCAAAGAAAACTCATCACAACAATTTTCATAAATATACTCAGCTGAAAAATACTCTTTACAAAACAAATTGAAAGCTGCATGAAAACCTGTCAGAGAGTTGATGATCAGAATGGGAGGATATCGACACCAATCACGAGTAATCCCCTCTAATGAATACTGGAAAATATTAATCTGAACATCTTCATGAACGATATGGTTTTGATGAATAAAATCATGAAAATGTAGCAAATGTTCAGATGGTACCTCCCACTCTTCTCCTCAAAATTTAGGAAGGATACTTTCCCATTCATCTCTACTAGGCTTTGGACCATGGAAACAAATTATCTTTGAAAAATCACAGAAATCATACCTCTAAGCTAAAATCTTGTCCATTTCAAACCAGTGGAGTCTCCAATATATTTACGAACAATGGAGTTGCCATGGTGAAAGATGAGCAGTTAGAAAAATGTGTCCAGCTTCAGTTCACCATCTAAAAATAGATCCCTTCGTTGTCGTTCTCCCAAGGAAGATATCTTCACTTTCATCCCTGGGAACAACACAATTAATGTTAGCACTGAGAGTCACCCTCAGATTGCTAGAGGATAATCCCAATACCCATCAAAATGTAAATGTATTAAAATGGTTTGAGTAGGTGGATCGACAAGACTTTAAAGAAAGGAAAAGACAACATATATGATTGTAGATCAGTGATGGACCATTGGGATATGGAGTCATAAATAGTCTTCTCATTGAAGGAATTTAAGCTCCCTATCAGAAAAAATATTTGTATAATGATGAAGAGAAGAATAAGAGAATAACATAAAGATGAATACTCAATAAGAAGAAATCCTCTCTGTAAAGAGAATTTAGATGTGTCTGAACAATAAACAATGATAAATAGGAGAGCTCTACTGCATCAAGAATGTATCAATCAAAGGAAAATTTTAATCCTTAAAATCAACAATACGTTCAACCAAGATGAAGAATAGAAAAGAGAACATAGAAGACAAATCTAATGAAACAACTCATATGAATCTTCAATAACATACAATTTAATGCCACATGCCCCTCCGGATTATAAACTGAAATATATAGTCATAAAAATTTCTCAAAATCTCCTCCGATCTTGGTCCGAACCCCCCCCTTTCTATTATCATTCCTCTGATGTATTTATAATAAAAACCATATACAACAACTAGGAGTGTGAGATGGCCTTCCTATCCTAGGATTCTTCAGTGCCGTGTGTCTTCTCTTGTCTGTCATTTTTCTTTTGTCATAAGGAAACTCTGGTCAGTATGGGCCTGCAGGAAAAACTACCCTCTATGGACTTCAGGCTAACAACTTTCTGTCTCCTCGGCCAGACCCTCCATGCTTCCATTTAATGGGGTAGTCGATTTTTCAACCACTGGGTCCTTCTTTCATTAACTGATTTTTCCTTGGGATCAAGACGAGGCCTAATGCTTAGTTTGTTTCCATGCGTTGCTCTCGGATTGGACCCTATATAAGAACATGATTGTGAGAGTTTTCAAGGGAGGTTTGGATCAACACCACTCCAACCCCCGCAATCCACCACCAACTACCACATACCTCTTTAGATATACTATGGTTTTTATTGTGGGACCGCTCTAAGATTTTAGCGTTCAAGAACTTTCAATCCCCACAATGAAGTGTGGTCGTTGATCTTGTCGCAATACACGATCTGGGAATGCCCTGCTTTTGTTGCCACATGTTTCTCTCATATGGAACCTACATCATCACGTGATTGTGGAAGTTGTGAAGGGTGGTGTGGGTCCACATCGCTTCGACCCCCACAATCCACCACCAACTGCAACGTACCTCTTTCACTATACCATGGTTTTGATTGTGGGATCGCTCTAGAATTTTAACGTTTGATAATGTTCCATCCCCGCAATGAAGTGTGGTCATTGATCTTGTCGCAATCCGTGATCTAGGAACGCATTGCTATTTTAGTGCCCTCGCTAAAATTTATCCATTTTCCAACTCCAGAATCCTTTTAACCATGTTTAGAGATGGAGCCAATTTTGGTGCTTGGGAGATTTGAATGCTGAGCAAGAATATATCCTGGATGAAGATCTCTCGAATATGAAGTGGTGGCCTGAAATTATTGTGCTATCATAGCTACTGATGGATGAGTGCCATCTGTTGAATTGAAAAAAAAACCGTGGAGTGGTAGGGCCTAAAGCGACATGTCAGCCTGACATCACTTCAGGACTTCAACTCTTCAGGACTTCGAGATGTTTGGATGGAAAACTCCTGAAGTAAATTTCTCCCGATTTATGTGGAAACCTCTCATTACTTCGAGACTTCGGGATTCGAGAGATTTTAAATGTGGGCATGAATATCTGTCAAAGTGACTTTCTCCTGGTTGACATGGCAATCTCTTGTTACTTCAGAACTTTGGGCTTCAGGAGATTTTGAACGCGGACATGAATATCTACCAAAGTGACTTTCTCCCGATTGGTGTGGAAACCTCTCGCTACTTCAATGCCTCGGGAATTTGGCACTTCTGTCTAGTCATTAATCCTTGCATGACTTTGAAAATCTGAATGGATGAGATCCATTAATCTGAACTACACATGGGATCTCCACTGTTGAGAATTTAACCTGCCTGTTTTCTTGTATTTCAAGCCCGAAATAGACTGCTCTAAATGGTGCATTTTTCTCATATTTTTTCCCTATGCATACAACATACTTGAATGGCCTGAATTTATCAACAAGAAGAGGTAAAACTTATAGGAAGGCATGCAGAAAAGAGAGAGGCTCGACATAGGTGTAGACCTAGGTTTTAACAATAACTACATATGACCCATGACAACTTTATGTGCTAACAAAATGACCTTAGGAATTTGATCTCGTTACTTAGATTTTACTCCTCCGACTGGTTACTCTTCGAGTCCCCATGGAGATTTTGATTGATGCATCCTGCATCACAAAGTTTTATCATCAAGTGTATGTTTCTAGAGTCCTCCATATCTCTCATTCTCTTGTTCAAAGGATGTATATAAGCATGTGTCGACCATTTCTCAAAACTCTTGACTTTGCATGTCGGCCATACCCTTATTGTGTCTTATAGTTACATGAAGTTGTAGTCCTACTGTGGACTTTGGTCCTACTTACATTATGGGTAGGTAACCTTGAATGCAACAATCGACATCTCCTCATTGGTTGCTGATTGGGGGGTTTCCCTTGTGTTCGACGACAAGAAATATATTCACACATTGGGATTCATGTAGTGTCTTGGGTTCGATTAGCCTTATTAATGGTTTCCTCGTCTTTGTCGGAAATATTCATTATTGGCTACTATTAAGAGGGTATTTTTAGTGCACTACTTGCATCTAGTGCATGTGAAATATGCACATGATCGTTGGTTCATGAACATCCTCTTTGTCCGAGTTCCTCCAAAACATCAAGCTATTTATTTGTACCTCATGTTGGCTGATGAGAGATGCCTTAATGCTCTCCTTTCAGTGGGTCTCCTTCCATCAAATTCTTCTCATCTATTCTGGAAACGAGGCCTAGAGTCCTATGAGTACCTAGAGGCTTGTAGTCATTAGTGGCAGGTTTTCTCGCCATCGATAGTTAGGAATACATCAATGTCTCCTGATCGCTTGATTCTTCATGTTAAGGTCCTAACCCGCACATAGGTAGATCAATGTATTCGGATGTAATAAAGGTCAATATTAATAAGACCTTTCAATAAAATAGAATAAGACGGATGTAAGAAGACCTAATAGAAGCTTCTGATTCTAGAAGGATCTTCCTCTAGATGCTTCTCTTAATAGACATATTTAGTATAAATAAGGGTCGAGGGTATGAAAAACCCTATCTTGGATATTATTGTAACAGAGCGCTGCTCGACTGGAGGTTTCCCCCTCGAAGAGGCCTATGAACATTTCTATATGATTCAAAGTGTTATTTCTGTTGCTATTTCGTATATCATTTCTGTGTATTGTGAAGATTATGCTAGATATTTTACTGTTATTCTATCATTTCTAGCATTTCATTTCTGTTCTGCATATTTTATATATCTGGTATCTTGCAAGTGGTATCAGAGCACTTTCCTTGGCAGAAATTGTGGGTATTTTTTTTTCCAGGGTAGAGACGTATTCCGACGTCTTTAAGCCACAAAGATCTGTCATTACACGCAGGAAATACAAGTGGTTCTTAAGCACACGTCTGTTGGCCACCCTTGTAACCCCTGTTGGTACCCCTTCGAGTGGTAGCGCATCAGACAACACCTGTGTACGGACCGACCTAGATTTCCTGAAGCCCTCTATAGATAAACCTATCGGCCGCCGGACTACTATAGTGTCATCGAGAACAACACTCGGGAATATACTCTCTAGTACCTGGGTAGTCGGGTAGTACGGATAAGGGTACGGTCTATCCTCCTTAGTTAGTGCCCTGAGATATTGGGCCAAGTACTACTGTTGGACCCCGCACGTATATCAGAGAGATATAACACAGGGCAAACCCTTGTCTGTAGAACCCTTGAATACCTAACCCTTGGGGAACATAAACAAAAACATACACAAATTAAACGGGTGAGATCTATTAACCCGCATCTGTATTCGGGTTGCTAAGTAAATACTCTCTAGTTCAGAATTTGGGGATTTCAGCACTGCAACATTCTTCAAACGAAAGCATAACCCCGCAGCATTATTTGAGACCTATTCCATTAGATTCATCTCTTCGTGCTCATCACTTTCCTCCATATCATTTTT